>OZ002744.1:56047684-56276229 GCA_963924295.1 Dioctria rufipes | reverse complement strand
GAAAGCGGCAGAGGAAAGTTAATGTTCTGCTTTTTTTTTATCTTTTTTTTTATATAATGTTTATAATTTAAAATAATTTAATGTTTTTGTTTTATTATATTTTATAAATAGTTGCGTCCTAAATCAATTTAATTTAATTTAGTTTAATCCACTGCTGTAAATTTATTCACGGTTGCCATATTAGGCCCAACATTATTTTATAACTCCAGAAAAGTCCTAAAATCTTTATTTTCTCACGGCTTTTTTATTAGTTTTTTTATTATTAACAACACTAAGCTCAATGAAAGCTAGAACAATAACACCTCCGATTCACTTGTGTACTCTTTGAGCGGTTTTTTACGTCTCTTTCTGCTATTTTCCCTTATTATTAGCGGGAGCTCGATTCGACACGTTCGTTCACTAGGACAATAATAATAATAAGTTTATTTAACAACTCGTATAATTCACTTTAAATACCACTGATTGAATATTAAAATAAACATCAACATTGACTCGAGGTCGTCTGTTGAAAAAACTATTTGGCTTAGTCTAAGTATGTTGATATTCATTAAAGATTAATTTATAGTAATTCAAGTCCCTAAACCTGAATAAAATCTAGTTAAAAATAAATTACTGTTCTGATCCCTATAAGTGATCCGTAGATAAATATTTATACATAAATATTTTTGATAGTAATTGTACTCCTCTATCAGCATTTGTTGATATTTCCAGGCTAGCTTGGTGTATTGGAAAAGACCTTCAAAATTTTTCCTGTTCAGAATTGTAATTATTTCGCCTTCTCTAAGATATGTTTTACCAAACGCTAGGATTCTGATTTCTTGTAGAATAGGACAAACAGCCATGTAGTGCAGAAAGTCTTCATTCTAGCTACGTGAGAACGTGGCGTTTCGGTTTAGGCGTTGATAGTACGCGCGTCTTAAATATCTGACATGCAATCACATTAATTAGATTAACATGTAGTGGAATTAACATGTAATCGATTAATGTGTAATAAAATTAACTTGTAATCACACTACACGTTAATTGATTATATTACTTAATTATGGAAATGGATTACATTGGTAATTTGTTACAAAGTAATCTGATTACAGATTACATGGTTAGTTGTTATTGTTAATCGGTAAACAAATTACATTTTGCCCAACACTGGGCTAGAGGGAGAGTTAGAAAGTGAATTTAAATAATAAGTGTGTCATCACATAAAAAAAATATATTTAATAATAAGAGTTAAAGAAAGAATGTTGCAAAAAAAAACAAGGTTAAACGAAAAGGATTAAAAATATATGGTATATAGTACATAGCATAGAGAGAAATAAAAGGGGTGCCATAGGTTAAATAATTATACGTAAGATCGTCAAGTCTACATATTCAGTGCTTCTAGAGCACAGGCGATAGCAGAACGACGGGATATATGAAACAAAATATCAACACGCAACGGGGAAAAATAGGGTATCTAAGATGTTGCAGCTTAAAGAATGAACAAAGACGAGAAATTAATAAGATGCAGGAGATAAGGATAAGAAAGTTGGTCTCTTTGAGCACCAGCAACTTACATCCACGGATAATTTACTCTCGGGAGATGAGTGCAATAATCGTTTGCCACGCGAGTTACGTATGCTAAACATACTTGCCAAACTGGCTAGTACATTTGCCCGATTTGTTCCATTTGTTAAATTTTATTTGTTATAACTTCGAAAACATGTGTGAGGTCTGGGCTCAACGTCAGGAGGGGGTGCCGGTTTGTAAATGGATAACTCAGCAGGTTTTCAAATATAAAATGTTTATTCAAAATATATATTGCTTATAACTAATATCACAAATTCAATTCTTTAATTCAGTATTCTTAACCTATGCGAATTCAATCCTTAAAACTAGCCCTAGCCTACCACAATAATTCACTAATTGAATTCAATAAAAAATAATTCAACAAACAAAAAATTCGTAATAGTGTAGGAATACCTCCAATTTCGCCACTATGTTGGTTTCTAAAAGAGAAGAAGAAAAATATTGTTTAAGCAAGTGCTAAACATGTGAGTAAACTTTTATAGATAAATGCTATGCTTGAATTAATATATATGCATGTATTCTGGACAATGAACTGTCACGTGAAAACACAACTTGCTCGTGTAAGCACAGTAGCAGTACCAAATCTAAATGTCACGCAGAAGTAAATTTCTGCAGTAGGAGTAAATTCCTACTCGGGTGAAATGAAAATATAGCAGAATTAAATTTCTGCAGTAGGAGTAAATTCCTACTCGGGTGAAATGAAAATATAGCAGAATTAAATTTCTGCAGTAGGAGTAAATTCCTACTTTAGGTGGACTAGGGATATTAGCAGAATTAAATTTCTGCAGTAGGAGTAAATTCCTACTTTAGGTGGGGACAGAATATTAGCAGAATTAAATTTCTGCAGTAGGAGTAAATTCCTACTTTAGGTGGGAAAGGAATATCAGCAGAATTAAACTTCTGCCGTAGGAGTAAATTCCTACTTAGATGGAAGCAAATAAGGTTTTAGGATAGTTGGAAAAAATCAGATTAAACTCTGATGTGTTCAGATTAAATTCTGAACTAGGAATGGATGATTCTGCTGCGGCTCGCTGCTTATTTATAGCCGCCGCAAACCGCTATTTTGTTGCTTCAAACATGCGTTGCCCTGGCAACGCTAATTTCATAGTTTCGTTTCTATTGCGGCGAGAGCGACAGCAGCTGATTTGTGTAATGTCATGTTGATGACATTAAAGAATGTAAATAATCGCAGCGAAGTGCGATTTTTGGTAAGTTTGTAATATTTATTAATTTTATTAGTTATTTATAAGATTTTTTGTTTATTTTCAGGTGAAATATCATGGAGCAAGCCCCAGGACGGCGTTGGACCAAAGGGAGGAAGTTCCCGTGTATTAGATAAGTATTTTGTTTTAAATTATTTTTAAGATGAAATTCTTTGTGTTTCTTTTTTTTGTTTCTTTTTAGGAAATGCAAGCTAGGGAAGGAAGCTGCATCGAGGGATTTTATATGTGGGCTGAACAACATGATTTACTAAATTTCAGCTATCTATTTCGACGCGTTCTCAGGCAGTTTACGCATATATAGTGGAAACCGAAATTTTTGTATGGCAACTCCACGAAGGAATTGCTCGATTTGTCTCATTTTCGAACTTAATTTTACATTTTTTTCAAAGTCCGTGTATAAAATTTCAGCTTTCTAAGTGAACGCATTCTCGAGTGATCGTGCGCACAGACGGACAGACAGACGGACGGGCGTACATGCAAAAATCAAAATAACTTTTAATATTATGCGTGGGTGTCCAATCCATTTTTCTATACCATCAATATTTCTGTGCGTTACAAACGGAATGACAAACTTAGTGTACGCTATAGATTTCATCTACGGTATACAAAGGTAAATAAACGCAGTTCAGTTGTAGTTTATAACCGGTGAAAGAATAAAGTCTTAATCTAAATAAAGTAGTTATGTTAAAATCTTGAGCAAGTGTTTTAATTCAATAGAAATATATTTTTATTATTTTTTTTTCCTCGGTTCGTGAACCGAAAATGTATGTCGCGCAGCGTAAACATTGTTCCGTTAACAGTAGGTGAAGTCCACATATGATCTAGATGCCGACTTTGGAGCAGCAGTGAGAAAGCCCACAAATATAGCTAAATCTTAGATAAACTTTTATTGGGAAGCCACAATTAGGAAACCTGACGGAAATACTAGCGCATATTATAATATGGAGTGATCTGTAATATGGTATAAAGAGGTCTTTAAGTACACGTACACTCTCAATATAATTGAGAGAACTCCATGGTCCCAAAAGATATTTTTCTTTACAAAGTTTTTTTCCGACCACCCACTCAATTTGGAACGATTTCTTTGATCTGTTGGTTGCAATGAAGTTAAAGATGTGATTGTAACAACAAATGGTCATTCTTTCTAGCTACAAACTGATTTAGGGGTTTCCCGTAATGCAGTATAAATGAAATATTCTATCCGAATAATTAATGGAATCTCATTTGAAATTCAAGGGCTATTAAATACTAGCAGTATTGATTGGAGTAGTGGGTCGCTTGAAACAACAAGAAAGGGAACCGAATTAGGCCTTCAAAAGCAAACCATCGACCTCAAATTTACTTTTCGTCGGTGTTATCGGGAAGCAGCTGGTGCAATTAGAATAGTAGAGTAGTTATAGTTATGTAATAATGTAATTGGGAAAGTCTTAGGCACCCATAGGTAGTATAACTACCTATACGGCTAGAATTGAAAACATTTTTGTAAGTAAAAAAAGAATTTGGTTTTAATTGTAAAAAGATTTTGTTGTTGTTGTTGTTGCTCTTTGTTATTTTTGGGATTAGATAAAAAATAAGACCGCTACATGTAAGTTAATTAAGAATTCTGGCGAAGCAGGTTATTCATACATTCTTAATATAATAGAAATAAATAGCTGTTTAAGACAAAATTTCAAAATATGTGAAGAGAAAATATGGATAAAAATGTAAAAGAATCTGAACCGAACGAGGATTAAGATCTTTTCAGTTTTCAATTAAGACTGTTGCACTCTCCAGATCTAGTTCCCTACAGAGGCCTTCTTATGTTACCGCTAGGAATTTGCGCGGATGCCGAATAAAGTGCGATAACTACCGATAATTGCGGACATTGTGCTTTTATTGGAGGTGTGCTGCTGGAGTAATAGCCATTGTAGCAGCTGGCGTCCCAGGTACTATTGTTTTCTGTGGCCTCTTAATTAGGGCCTTTAATTGCCTTCTCTGTGGGTCTTGGCGGATTTTTTTCGGAAGAAGAAGAAGTCTTAATACTCTTACTCCTCCTTACGTTCAATTTGAGCGGATCATCAGTCTCTCAAGACTCACTAAAGCTAGTAGTAGCTAGAGTGCCTTAGAAACTCTTTACCGTAGTCTCAGAATTTCTATAGCTTTGTTAATTTGGTTGAAAAAATTTTCGTATACTTAAATTAATTTGAAACTTTCACTGTAATTTAAATTTTCAAGCAACAAAGTTACCATGGCAACGCACAAAATGAAATTAAATTACTCAAAATGTCAGAAATTTTCTTGAATTTTACATTTATTTATTTACTTTAATATTATATTATCTTTTAATGATATTTCAATTAAGACAATTTTTTTTCATAATCACATATCACCTGTGTCGCTTTCCACTCTGTTTTTCAGCTTCTAATTCATTAATTCCGCGGCAGTTTACTTCATTATGAATTGACGCGATCGCTCACTATGACTATAATAATAATAAAAAATAACAATAATATACATAATAACAAACATATATTTTAATTATTTTATACGTTTTATTTTTAATCAGTAGCGAATAAAATCTTTTGCCAAACAAAATAGGTACTAGTCGAATTGACGACGGGTGTAGTTTCCAAATTCGCCAAGCTCTTGAAAACTAAATTTTTAGAAATTAAAAAATAATATAGCTACCTATTACAACGTACTTTTAATCTGAATTCTTAAGTTAGATAATAACATTTAATCAAATGTTACTTAAACTATTGAATTTGATTATTGTTCCATTAATTCAGAAAGCGAATTTATTTCTATATATTTCGTGTTTGTCGCTTGGGTTTCTAGGACCCTGCGAATTAGAATCAAGCAGACTAGCAAAATTTCACTGAAATCTCTAATTTTTAAATCATTTATAGATTTTTCAATAGATATTGGTGCAGTACTATTGTTAGTAAACTTTAGCGCGCATATTTCACAGCGATATTAAAACCCCACTTGCAATTAATTATTTGTAGCTGTTCAACACAATATAATAAATAGACAGGCTCACGTCGTGAATATTGAAAATATCAAGTTATATAACAAGTCCTGTATTATGACTTCCAATTAAAATTTTACGAATGTATATATTATATTTTTCCTGGACGGGAATAGAAACCACACTTCTGCCAACTTTAGTAAAGTTCGTATGGCTAGAAACGGGGCGGATGTAGTTCCATATGTCACCGTTAAGAGTCTAAAATCTCGTATTGGCTCCGACTCAGATTCACGCCAAACAATTCTTTGCAAATCGGTGTCGTCTTCATGAACCATTATCTGTCGGAACATCTTTTTAATATCCGCCGCAAATACTATGAGGTGCTTTCGCCACCTTAGAAGTATTGTAGTTAGATCTTGTTGCAGAGCAGGTCCTGAGGCTGCACCCGTTTGAACTTCTTCTTGAAGCATTGAAACTACGCGAAACTTTGTAGTAGAACTTTGTTCTCTTATCACACCATGATGAGGCATATAGAATGGTGTTAGCTTCCCACTTCGAGTTTGTGAAGTAAGCACGGGTTCCATATGATGAAGGCTCTGATACTCCTTCATAAATTCGCCATATTTAGTTTGAAGCACACTGTCTTGTTTGAAACGTCTTTCCATAGCTAGAAGACATTTAATTGAACTGTATCTGGAGTCCCCAAAGAATAATGGGCTATTATAGTGGAGTTTAATTGGCAAACGAACAACATAACGTCCATCAGTATTTCGTGTTGTAGTCTGATTATAATACTTTTCGCATGCTTGTTCTTCTTCGGTGAGTGATGAACAATCTAGTGAAACTTCTTCAATCTCCCAAAACTTTTGAATTAGAGTCTGTAAATCAAGTAGATCAATACTAACAGATGTTGTGTAAGCTTTGGTTTCGTAGACGGCTTCATTATGATTCGGACAGTCCATGGGACCGGAAAGAATCCAGCCTAGACTAGTGTTTTGAGCTGTAGGGAGTCCTTGACGAAGGCCTTCCTTCAAAATTTTATAGTAATAGTCAGCACCCAGAATCAAATCGATAGGAGAGTCATCGTTATAATTAGGGTCAGCTAATTGTAAGTCGGCGAAATGAGAAAAGCAGGAGAAGTTAATTTCCTTGGGAGTGACTACTTAAGTAAGCTTTGGTAGTATTAAGGCATAACCTTCCAGTTGGAAATCGGGAGAAGTGCATGATCGCAATGAAAAGCTGACTTTTGATTTTACTGTTGTCGTTACACAGGAACCTATTCCAGAGACAGCCACTGATATTTTCGTCCTAGGTAACTGGAGGCTGTTAGCTACAGTTGAAGAAATGAATGTGGCCTGCGAGCCCTGATCGAGAAGTGCTCGAACAACTCTTTTTCTTCCACTGGGTGACTCAAGAATTACTTTTGCAGTGGCAAGTAGAACCTTGTTGAAGATTGCGGTTGAAAATGACCCAACTGATGGAGATGGATGGATAGAATTGTGGACTTCAGTACTATTCGAGGAAAAACTATGATTTTTTGTATTGTTGTCTACTGAAGAGCCGTTATCGCGATGAAGAGAGGAATGGTGCAGTTGATTGCAGTGCTTGCAGCGATTAGTTGATGGACAGTTGGCTGCACAATGCTGTTTTCTCAGACAATTGAAGCAAAGCTGCTCCTTTTGAACGAATTCTCTCCGTTGAGCAACGGATTTCTGTCGAAACAATGGACAGAAGAGAAGGAGATGCTTACCAGAACAGCTAGGACAATTATGAGTTGTAGTAGAAGCGTAATGTTCTTTAATAGCATGCGATTTAGTTTTGATTGTAGAGAAAGGTAGGCTTCTTGCTAGTTCCTTTGGCTTTTGATAACAAGTCATGACGGCTTCCAATGTATGGATTCGATTTTGCAGAAAAGAGCATAGAGCCTTGAATTTAGGGAGCTCAGTACTTCCGCTTATAGAGTCTTCCCAATCTTTTTGTGTAAGTGAGTCTATGGGTCTAATTAGGGTAGCACAGGTACCTAGCGCAGTTGTAACATCCACAATTGTAATGCTACCGAAGCGCAAGAGATCGGCTGACCCAATGTCGAACCGACCAATGCGTGCTGACTAGTTCAACTTGTGATGAACAATCGAACTTATTCCTAAACTGCTCAGCCAGTTAGAGACTGCTCAGTAATAATTCCAGCCCCGTTGCGACCAGGTAGTTTGAGACTGCTCAGTCAGTAGAATCTGGTTCGGTGCCTTTGGGCACTACAGTGAGAGGTTGAACTTCTTCCACCTAATTAGATTTAGGTAGCGGCGTATGGATGCCAGTTTTAGTAATGCTTCATCGGTCTCAAGTCACCTGTAGAACTGGAAGAAAAATAGAAAGGAGGGAGGAGACAGCTATCTGAACATATGTCTTCCGTCATAAAGCTACGAATTGATAGTCCTGGTTTCTATGTTTTTGAATCTTGTCTTCTTTATTAATGTTATTAAGAGTTAAAAATATTCAAAACGTTATAATGATGATGTAAGAAAATTATTTAAAACTTATGCCTTCATCTTCTGACTGACAACTGAATTTCTTTATTTTTATTTTTACATATTAAAATCCGCGGCCTACTATATATATATATATACCTTTCCAGTTCACAAAGTATATTTTCGCTGAACTTAGCGTAAACCCTACAATTGTGATGCGTCCGTAAAAGGTGTATCGCCACGCGTCGCCAATCCGCCAAAACACTCCCCCGCCAGCGAAACCGCTGGTTTAGCGATACCTGTATTTGCGTGGAGGTTGCGTGGTTCGTCCAGTTCTGGTGGTTTGCTGTCGCACAATTGTGTTTCCATCTGGGAGAAACCTAACACCTCGAAAGTTACGTGCGTTAGGTGGTGTGGTAAGTGGAGTATCCAGGTGTATTTGAGGTGAGACTATTGTTTCTGGGATTATGAGGTCACGTGTGTAATTAGTAACCCGGTTGTTGATTGAATTTTCGGGCGCTGGTTTAGCCGGCCCTTCACTTATTGGTGGGAGCGTTACCTGTGAGTCGCTAGCTTGGTCTTGCTGTGCCTGAAGAATCTCGTTGTTTGTTTCACTAAAACATGGTTTCAATCTGTCCAAGGAAACGTTGATCTCTTTGTTTTTGACTTTTAGCGTGAAGTATTTCTCTTTCCTGGCGATAATTTCGTATGGTCCCTCGTAAGGAGGTTGGAGAGAAGCTCGAACCGAGTCTGTTCGCAAAAACGCGTGTGAGCAGTTATCGAGGTTTTTGAATTTAAAACAAGATTGTCTAGAATGATTTGAGGCCTGAACGGGTCTAAGGTCCGAGAAAATGTTTCGTAGCGAGGTGATGAACTCATTTTGTGGAAGACTTGCTGAGCTCTGCAGGAAATCCCCTGGTAGCCGTAAGCCTTCACCGTAGACTAGCTCTGCTGGAGTGGCTTGAAATTCCTCTCTGAAAGCTGTTCGGAGTCCTAATAGTGCCAACGGCAGAACTTTTGACCAGGATTTGTCCTTGTAAGCCATTATTGTTGCTTTTAGTGATCTTTGCCAGCGTTCGAGGAAACCGTTGGCCTGGGGGTGATAGGCTGTGGTTCTATTACGCTCGAAGCCCAGTAGCTTGGAAAGCTCTGCAAAGAGTACTGACTCGAATTGAGGGCCCTGATCCGTGACAATTATTCGTGGCACTCCGAAACGGGATACCCAGTTCTGGCAGAGAGCTTCCGCTACTGTTTCAGCGTTGCTGCATTCAAGGGGAACGGCCTCAGGCCATCTGGTGAATCTGTCTATTATCGTTAGGCAGTATCTGAAACCGTTGGATGGAGGCATAGGACCGATGACGTCGACATGTATGTCTTGGAAGCGATGTGACGATGTAGGAAAAGTGCCTGGAGCTGTCTTGACATGTCTCGACACTTTGCTCTGTTGGCATGCTATACAAGCGCGAGCCCAGGAGTTTACATCCTTATTTATAGAAGGCCAAAAATACCGGGAGGTAACCATTTTGTTTGACGTACGAATGCCAGGGTGAGCGAGATTATGGACGGAATTGAACACTTGCTTTCTAAATTTGCGAGGAATAAAAGGTCTGGCTCCGATATGAGAATCCTCACAGAATAGTTGCTTATTTGTGCCGAAAATTGGCAATTTCTCGAATTTATATTTGGAATTTTGTACCAGTTTGTCTAATTCATCGTCCTCAATTTGGGTATCGGCAATAGCTCCGAAATCTTATAGCGTTATCGCTGGGAAGGTGAATCTCGTCTAACCGTGACAGCGTGTCGGCAACGATGTTATCTTTGCCAGCGACGTGTCTGATGTCAGTAGTAAATTGCCCAATAAAATCTAAATGTCGTAGCTGCCTTGGGGAAGCTTTGTCCGGATTTTGCCTGAATGCGAATGTTAGAGGTTTGTGATCAGAGTACAGGGTAAAAGTTCTTCCTTCTAAATGGTAACGAAAATATTTGATGCCCTGATAGGCAGCGAGTAGCTCTCTATCGTAAGCGCTATAATTACGCTGGGCGTTGTTCAATTTAACAGAATAAAAACCAAGTGGTTGCCAGTGATTCTCGACTTTTTGGTGGAGTGCGGCTCCTATGGCTGAGTCTGATGCATCAACGTATAATGCAAGTTCTGCCGAAAGGACGGGAAAAGCCAGGAGGGTTGTTTGAGACAGCTGGGATTTTACCTCCTCGAAGGCTTTGATGGCTTCCGTAGACCAGTTGATGATCTGTACTCCCTTCATCTTGGGACCTGTTAAATAATTGTTAAGGAGACACTGATGACTGGCCGCATGCGGGAGAAATCGGCGATAAAAATTTATCATGCCTAAAAAACGACGTAGGTCTTTTACGGTTTTAGGTGTCTTAATGTTTGAAATAACTGCAACGCGCTCAGGAGAAGGTTTTATTCCTTCGACTGTAACCAGATGACCTAAGAATTTAATTTGGGATTGTAAAAACATGCACTTGTTGACATTTAATATTAGACCGAATTCAGCCAACCGCGTGAAAATTTTCTTCAAATGGGTTAAATGTTCTAATTTAGACCGGGAAGCGATTAAAATGTCGTCGAGATAGACAAAGCAGAACGAAAATTCTTGGAGCACCGTGTTAATAAACCTCTGAAAAGATTGTGCCGCATTGCATAGGCTAAAGGTCATACGCGTGAACTCGAAGAGTCCAAATGGTGTGCATATAGCAGTTTTGGGAATATCCTCGGGTTCAATTGGGATTTGGTGATAGGCTTTGGCCAGATCTAATGTCGAGAAAAATTTACAGTCTTGTAAATGATAGACAAAATCGTGTATAAGCGGAATGGGATAGCGGTCGGGAACAGTACGAGCGTTTAAAAGCCTGTAGTCTCCACAAGGCCTCCATTCGCCATTTTTCTTTTTGACGAGGTGTAGTGGCGAGGACCAACTACTGCTTGAAGGTCTGCAAATTCCCTGTTTTAAAAGAAAGTCAAATTCTTTTCTGGCTGCTACCAGTTTTTCGGGTGAGAGACGACGTACCCTGGACGCGATGGATGGTCCATTAGTGATAATACGGTGCGTAACTTTATGTGTCACTTGCTTGATGAAACCAGTTTCCACGGTGATGGAATGATGTTCATGCAAAAGATTCTGAATCTCGATCGGAACTTCTGGGTTTATTAAAACTGAAAGTGTTGAATTTTGACAAGTTACGCGTTGTCCAGAAGATTTCAGAGAGGTCAAAGGATCAATGAGTGACTTTTCTTTGACGTTGACCAGTAAACCATAATGAGCTAGAAAATCTGCACCTAAGATGGGTCTAGGTATGCTCGCAATGATGAATTGCCAAGGGAAGGCACGACGGAGTCCTAAATCCAATGTGAGAACTTTCCTACCGAATGTGTGAATAACCGAAGAATTTGCCGCGACTAAACATAAATCAGATTTAGCATGTCGATCGGCTGATGTAGCCGGAACGACCGATACGTCAGCTCCAGTATCAATTAAAAAATGTTTTCTTGAAGATTTGTCATAGAGGTACAGACGGCTATTTAGACGGCCACTTCCACCCGTCGTCAATGGCGGAGGGCCGGTTAGTTTGTTGAAGAAGAAATAATTGAATTGGCCCTAGCATTTTGAGGTTTAAAGGAGCAAGGTGGGATGCATTTTCTTGCCTCGTGAGCGTATGTTTTATGGTACCAGCAGACGTTACGTTGTTGTCCAAACTGTAAACGTGGTGATGGCGATCTCTGTCTGAACTTACTTCTAGACTGGAAGCTATTAGCGCCTTGATGGTTTTTGTGTAGAATCAAAGAATCCGCAACTAGTTTGGTCGAATTCCGAACTTCTTCGGTTAGCAAAGAAAGAGCAGAATTATGGCTTTCAGAAGTCGTGGAGACCGCATACACCTGCGGGTTGGCATTGACCTCGGCGATGGTGTCAGCGTATGATGCTAACGACTCCAGGTTCTCCTTGTTGCAGGCGAGAATAGCCTGCATGTGAACAGGCAACCGTTGTAGCCAAAGGGACCTGAGTACCTCCTCGGGCAATTTGTCATTATTTAAATTTCGCATCTCCCTTAACAGATGCGAGGGTTGTGAATTACCTAAGGGTGAGTCGGTCAACAGCTGTTTTAGTAGACGTGTTTCACTGCCAGAAAGTCTGGAGATCAATGCTTCCTTCAACCGATCGTATTCGTTCCCCTCTGGAGGGTTGTAAGCGATGTCACTGATAATTTTGACGATGTTTTCATCAAGCGCAGCTATTGTGTGGTAGCACATGGTCTTTTGTTGAGTTATACGTGCTACAGCAAACTGTGCCTCTAAGTGGAGGAACCACAATTTTGGGTTACTTCTCCAGAACGGCATACTTTTAACGGAGACTGCATTAAGGGCAGGCTCCAACAATACAACATTTGTCGCCCCATCACCAGGAGTCGCCGCCGGGACGCTGTTCTGACCAGTAGTAATATTTGACAGGTCCTCAACAGAAGACCATTGGTCAGGCATTTTGACAGCTGACGAATGAAAAACGAAATTAAAATTAAATCACTGCAGATTCGACCACGGGCCAAACTACAATAGACTATAGCCGATTGAAAGAAATGAACACTTTGGAAACTGGAAGAAGCTTACACTCGTGAATCTATAAATTTGCATAAGTAGAGTAAAACTAGCTTAATTGAAACGATATAAATAAATATGGTAATAACATGAAACTTAATGGGTCTTTCAAACCTTTTGGTTTTTGCTGTGGTTTATTGCTTGATTCTTGTATTGGTTCTTATTGTGAATTGCTAAGGTTCCAATCTTCGGGTGGTTGATAAGATATAGTGATCTTTTAGATGCTGGTTGCGCTAACGGACAACCGGTGGAAGGTCTGGATGTGATGTAGAGATTTTCCTGATGTTGATTGCGCCGACTCTGGGTAAAATGGATGGATTTTCTTTTCCTTAAAACATGTTCGATGTGGTAAAGAAGCAAATGCTGAGGTTCGCAGGTTCTTCAGGAGTAATTCGAAAAGTCTAGATTTTAAAACAATCTTGCTTGAGCGTCCTCTTTCTTTGTCGGGGTCACCAATTATGGGTCTAATTAGGGTAGCACAGGTACCTAGCGCAGTTGTAACATCCACAATTGTAATGCTACCGAAGCGCAAGAGATCGGCTGACCCAATGTCGAACCGACCAATGCGTGCTGACTAGTTCAACTTGTGATGAACAATCGAACTTATTCCTAAACTGCTCAGCCAGTTAGAGAGTGCTCAGTAATAATTCCAGCCCCGTTGCGACCAGGTAGTTTGAGACTGCTCAGTCAGTAGAATCTGGTTCGGTGCCTTTGGGCACTACAGTGAGAGGTTGAACTTCTTCCACCTAATTAGATTTAGGTAGCGGCGTATGGATGCCAGTTTTAGTAATGCTTCATCGGTCTCAAGTCACCTGTAGAACTGGAAGAAAAATAGAAAGGAGGGAGGAGACAGCTATCTGAACATATGTCTTCCGTCATAAAGCTACGAATTGATAGTCCTGGTTTCTATGTTTTTGAATCTTGTCTTCTTTATTAATGTTATTAAGAGTTAAAAATATTCAAAACGTTATAATGATGATGTAAGAAAATTATTTAAAACTTATGCCTTCAACTTCTGACTGACAACTGAATTTCTTTATTTTTATTTTTACATATTAAAATCCGCGGCCTACTATATATATATATATACCTTTCCAGTTCACAAAGTATATTTTCGCTGAACTTAGCGTAAACCCTACAATTGTGATGCGTCCGTAAAAGGTGTATCGCCACGCGTCGCCAATCCGCCACAATTCAAGCTTTTGCACAGTAATAAATATAAGCCAATCATCCCAATGATCTACTGGACGTCCTAAGCCTTCCAATCCTTTTACAGCTTCCGTCGTTGCATCAAATAACCTTTTTAATTCCTCAGCAGATTCGAGTTTCATAGTAGGTAATGAGTTGAGCATCCTTAGATACGAGGATACGAGCACGCGGGTATTCTGGTACCTGTCGCATAAAATTTCCCAAGCAGATTTATAATTGGAATCTGTTATTACTATATTACGGAGAAGTTGCTCAGCTTGTCCAGAAAGGCTTGTTTTGAGATAATGAAGTTTTTGAGATCCAGTGAGATCTAAACGAGAATCAATAAGACTCTTAAAAAGATCGAAGAATGCTGGCCATTGTCTGAAGTCACCTCCGAACTGTGGAAGATTCATTTTAGGTAAAGCGGTAATATTTGATCACATAATTGAATTTATATTTTTTTGATTTGATAATGAGACGGATGGATGATAGTCTTCCAACATCTTTTTACGAATTCCGACATTTTGACAGTAAGCTAGCTCTGTTTCGTCATAAGATTCATTTTGGAAGTAGTCAGATTCGAGGTCCTTTGCTGTGGCTTGTTCCAACAATTGATCGTGATTGTTCTGGAACTTTTCCCAATACTGATGCAAAAGGTTTACTCTTGTCTGAACATAGCCTTCAGTTATATTATCTTTCCCAATTTTGTTCGTATTAGTGATGAAATTATTAATGAATTTCGATGTTGTTAATTGCTTGAAGATTAATTTTTCCATTATGAGATTGTATTAAAGACTTACTTGGCACACTTTACACAACTGATTTTATCAAATGTACTTAGCAATCTCCTTAGTATACGTAGGTAATGTCGATGAGCTTCGTGTAGAAATCCTACGTTGTAGTTATCTCAGCAGATAATCCGCAAATTTTCACAAAATGCTGTAATGTAGTATGTCGCAGACTTGAAGTAAAATTGATGTTCGTTCTTTTCACCGTAACTTCCTTTATAATTCTTTGGATGAATTATTCCCGGGTTTCGGCACCATTTATTATGTTTAGAGTTAAAATTACGAAAAAAGAAATCACGTTCAATTCTGACAAGCCTTTTATTTTTATACTTTTGTTTTACAATGACTTTTTTACCTTTTTCAAAAAACTACATCAAATCTAAGGTTACTTCGATTACTTCGAACTACTAAGTTTTTCAAGGCCAACTCCTCCTTCACTTAATAATTTATTTAGATAGTATATATTTTGATTGGTGTAGTTACGCTTATACAGCATGTATTCCATAAAAATGGTATTCGGAATCATTAAAATAAATTTCAAGCCTATTCTAGCACAGGTTCACAATTTTTTTTTGCTTTAAGGTATTTCTGCATAAACGCAGGTACAAGGTCCATACGGACCTTGGATATAATAGAGGCCATATAGTATTTGATATTGTATTTGAGTTAGCTGCCAGCCAGTTTAAGACTACCGTTTGATTATTAAACACCAATTTTTGAATCCTTCTGAATTTTGTTGTTTAATTTTTTCGAGTTTACAGTTTTTAAGTGTTATTTTGTTGGTTTATTATTTTTTCGGTGTACAATTTTGTGTTTATAGATTTTTGTTATAGGTCAATGGAAGACGATGATTGGGATGTTGTGAACTTAGCTCGAAATAATAACACGCGTTACCAATGTTTGTCTGCAGAGGACAAATATAAGACCGATGCAAAATATTGAGCTTATGTGGAGGCTGAAATGAGCGACAACGATAACCGTTTTGACGATGGCGATGACGACACTGATCTTATATATCGGCCAGAATGTAGGAATGATATGTCCGATGTCGAAGACGAAGCAATTGTGGAAATCGATGACGAACAATTCGATGAAAACGACGATGATCAAGTTGATATGATTCGTCAAGAAGCTTCTGGAGCTATTGCTGCTTTTTCACAAGCTGACCCTGCTGCTGCTTACTTCATGTCCAAAAATGGCACGAAATTGTGCAAGGATCAACCACCGTATACCTGCTCATAACGTTATCGACTACAAACAAAGCAAACGAGGCCCATCTAACAAAATAATTTATGATCCGCTGTCAATCTTTCGTTCTTTGATCACCGAAGACATTACACACTTAATTAAGTATATGTGAAACGAATCGGAAGGCCAACCATTTAGCAGCTACAAGGAATCAAGGAACGCAGCAGAACCAATCAAACGATTGACCCTGAAAGAGCTTGATGCATTTGTGGTGATTATTTTGTATGCTGGGCTGACCAAATCCAACATCGAGCCTATAAAGGAACTATGGGACTCAACTCATGCTCCAATATTAAAAGCTGCCTTATTGCATGATTGTTTTATGTCTATAACAAACTTCATTCGCTTTGATAACGCGAATTCACGGCCGCAGAGATTACTCGCCAGCAAAACTGCCTCCATCGATGATATTTGGCTTATGTTACAGGAAAATTTGGAAGCAGCATATACTCCGCATAGTTCGGTGACCGTGGACGAGGAATTATTTCCCTATCGAGGCAGCACTCGCTTCACGCAATATATTCCATCTAAACCTGCCAAATATGGAATAAAATATGGTGGTTATGTGACTCGAAGTCTTTCTACCCGGTCAAGGGTATAATTTATGGAAGAAAGGTGCCAGGTCAAGAGCGCGAAAAAAAACAAGGTAAAAAAATCGTGCTTGTTTTTTTATTTTTTATGCCTCTAATGGTCTATATATATAAAAGCAATTTATATAACTATAAGGTACACACGCAAAATCATGGGGATATATATTGAACACATCTGCATACTTGTAATCCAGGACACCTCAGTACATTTCCTTAAAGGACCCTAGGGACCTTGCACCCAATTTTACAGCTCACGGACTAGTCACCAATCGGAGGGTTAAGAACCTTCCGCTTTTCGGACAACTGTTCTTTCCACAAAGCTAACGACACAGATGACTTTCCCTCTTGTATTTATTAATTTGTAATTAGCCTACTAAGCCACAGTTGTTTTCAGCTCGCATTAACCAGTAACGATGAGAGTGCACAAATTAATTCTAAATTCAATTTTTATTTTTATTTTACAATTTAAAATTTATTTGTGCGCTTTCATCGTTACTGGTTAATGCCAGCTGAAAGCAACCATGGCTGAATAGACTAGTTACAAATTAAGGAATACAAGAGGGAAACTCATCTATCTGGTTAGCTTAGTGCTAAGAGCAGTCACTTGGATAGCGGAAGGTCTCGGCTTTAAACCCCAGACCAGACGGTTATTTTTTCATTTTATATTTATGATTTGATTTAGAATCATTAAAAATAAAAATTCTTAAAAATTCTCCTATTCTCCATCTTATATATATATATATATATATCGGCCTCAATTTTGATTCTTATAATATCATAGTTTGGGTTACATGTGACCCCAATCACGTGGAGTTATTGATATAATCGCTTATGAACTTCATACGTCTATAATAGGAAGTTGTGTACCCTGCATTATGTCATTCATATAGTGCCAATTCAACTCTAAAGTAAAACTACAGCTAGTTTAAAACTAATGAAGTTATTTTGAAGTTGGCGGATTCGTGTTTGAAATATGGAGGAGATTTTTTTCATATATTTTTTTTATTTTGACACTCATAAAAAATTTGCACATAGATGGATAGTTATGGAGATTGAAGACATTTGAAGATTTACACTTTCTCGAATATTTATTTAGTGCATATGACGTAATTTGGAAAGAATTATTCCCTTGGAAGGTTATTAACATGGCGCTCTCAAATTTAAATTTTCTACTTATGTCCACCCCGAGTATTTAACAACTCATGTGAAATTGCAATTATTTTTTTGTAATTACTCTAATCGACATAAGATTATTAAATTTCTATAGATCAGTGAGAGCTTTGCGATATTTGGGAAATAACTGTTGCAGATCTGCTTATTTACTTGCAGCAAAGGACATGGAGTGCTTTTCTTTTTCAGAAGTTCACCTGCCCTGAACAAACGTTTTTCCTTTTTACTTTAAAAGACTTTTAATTTTCTTTGAATTGAACTTCTTTATTTTAAAATTTTACTCTTTTTTTATCAAACCATTTATATAAACTTTACTTTTTTAAATGTGGAATAAGAGGCCTTACCGTTGGTCGGTGGACTCTCCTATTCACAGCTATCACTCTTAATTAATTCCCTGAACTGTCGAACCACCGGCTTTTTATGCATTTTTTCATTTTTTTTTTATTTCTTATTTTTTTTTATTGATCGAAGCATATCGATCATCATACCTTTTAGGAGAGGAACCTCAAAAAAAGGGAAACGCCTATTCTTATTGTTTACACCATATGTAGTAAGAAGCGCGCGCCAATGCATTAGTTCTAGTTTCATACATAGCGATAGAGGGTAAAATTTCATCGCACTTATTTACGTAGCGGTCATCGCCCGGCGTATTGCTTATGTTTACTTGCGTAAACAGGTTGACCCACAAAAGCTCATGAACAATGCACAACGAAGCTGAGGTTGCGCTTTTGGTCTCGTGCTAGTATATGGTGTTGCAATGCTAACCCCAGCGGGCAGTCAACATATTTCAGCTAGAAATATGATGCTGCACTTTTACTCTGGCGATAATATTTCTTTCAGAATTTCTGATTTAGTAAAATTCTAGAGATTACGAAAATAATCTCATTTTATTAGAGGTAATGGTGGCTCATTACATAACTTTAAATCAGCTCCAGAAAGATTCAATTGTACCTGGTTAGTGATAAAGGTTTAATATACTAGGGGTATACTATTTATCCAGCACGGAATAATATTAAAGTGGGTGCCGAGACAAAACTTCAAGTTATTCAAAAGAATATATTCAGCTGTAAGTCGGATATCACACTACGCAAGAAATTAAAGCCCTGTGTGCATGACCTTAAAGTAAAGACGATATCTGGTAAAAATACAATATTTATTAATATTGCGATAACTTCCACCCTTTTTTTCTGTGGAAAAGCTGATAAGAGACCAATTTACAAAGAAAATAGAATTAATTTGAGAAAGTTACAAGAACTTTTTAATTCTATATCTTCGCATTCTCTAAATGCAATCTTGGAATAGAATTGTTTTTGAAAGGTCTCCTTCGAATTTCCATTTTAATGAAAGAGGAGAGCTTGGGTGTTCTAAGGTTCTTTAATTTATATGAGGAAATTCACATCAGAGAGGAGAGTTTCTGCGAGAAGCGTACAAGAGGATAAGCGCATATTGCTTTCACCAAAGCAGAACAAATTATACTCATAAAATAATTATATAAAACAACTGCAAAAGGAAAAGTCGAAAAATGCTTGTTCCACATATAAAAACGTTTCATTCATTCAGTGCCTTTGAATGTTTATTCCCCATTCAGTACGTTTAAAGAGCACTCCAAAAATATGTTCAGCGAAACGAGCAGATAAAAGAACTTGAAAGAGCTGTCATTATAGTTTGAGTAACCTGAATATGAAGCCTGAGTCCCGAAAATATTTCCGCAATCATATTGAAATGCATGGTAATATAAAAATTCATATATACAAACGCAACCACAACTCCCTTCTGATCTCAATACAGACCATCAGGGACCAGTACACACCCCAAAAAAATGGGTTCAGCAAATACTCAATACCACTTGCCTCTTGTTAAAAGCTTGCACAATTTTCAGCTTTATGATTTATAGGCAGATTTTTCACAATTTACGAATTTATTTAACATTTTTATCGTAAGAGTATTTAATACTGGCACAAACTGAAAAAAATCGAATAATATTAATAATAATAAAGTAAAATAAATATTTATAAGAGACATATGGCAGTGGCCTATCGTCCGAGGAGGAAGGAGACTTCAGCGAACTACTCTACAATATCATTTCCAATCCGTTTAGTTTGGGGTACGGGATTCATTTTAGTGCGCTTGTAAGTGTAGCGGATGGGACGCTATCCCTAAAGCAACATTTTTGATTTGACACTTTTGTTATAATTTAAATTATTACTGCTTTTTAGTTGCTTGCCAGCGTTTACTATTTATTGAAATTTAACGGTGGGTAGTATTTCGATAAAAAATATTTCCGTTTTTTTTTTTTATATATCCCTGATAAATTTATGGAGGACTCAAAATCAATGGAGTTATCGGATTAAATATGAATTTAGTAGAATTTCAATTACAAAAAAAGTTCATTAATTAAGTATGATAAAACCAAATTCGGTCGTATGGTGGTGGTATTATATTAACACTTTGTCTAAAAAAAATCATTGGAAGGCAAATTGCCTATTTCGGCTTCTGAAATTTTGATGTAATTGCCTAACATAGTACGTAATTGTTCTAAGTTAAAACTGTAATACACAAAGGATAAATTTAACTGGGTAATTAAATTATCCTGCTATTTCTCCGTATGATATTACTAAAAACTCCGAGTATTCTAAAAAATATCGCGAAAAACCAGCGAATAATTGCTCGGTAAGTGCCATTACTGTTATTAGCTAGAAACATAAAATTTATGAAAGCATATATTCAGCGACATACAATGCTAAATGAAAACAATAATTGAAGTGAAAAGTGACAATTCGCAAGCTCAGCGAAAATTATCAACTTCATTGCCTGCTGACGCTTCAATTAAATTAATGAATCTTACATTTTTTACGCTGCCATTCGTGCGCGAGAAAAATTGTAGCTCAGTGGAGGTGTTGTGGTCGGAGTGCCGTGCTCGTGATAGAGAGCACTCGACCTTTAAGACTAAGACCTTTTAGGATTTGGGGTTTAATTAACAAAAAAAAAAAATCTTGGGTTCTGAAGTTATTATTTTATTTCAAAGCTTTTAACTAAGAGTTTCCAAGTTTTCTCTATTTAATTCGGGTTAACACTTTCTATTAACACTTCAGTTTTAATGATCGTCAACTTTTCACAATAAGTTTAGTTATTACCTTCTACCAACAACTTAGTTCTTAACGATCTTCTTCTTTATTTATTTCTTTTTACTAACAATTTTGTTTTACCGCTTACAACTTTTAATATTCGAGTTAATTCCCGGACTATCCCGATCGACGGTTTCAAAAGAACTCCTCCTCTCCTCTTCAAAAGCTCCTTTTTCATTTTTATCGTTTTCTCACGACGTACGTGAGAAAATGCAAAAATTTTTCTGATGCGAGCTATATGCATCAATGCAAAACTGTAATCCGATATGCACCTGTGCGCCCGTCTTGAAATATTAATTTTAAGAGGGCGCGAATAATTTTGATAATTGTATGTATGTATGTACATACAATTATATTGTATTAAGTAGGTAATGTACGTAAGTACATAGAACATACGGAAAAAAAAGTAAGAAAACACTGTATGTAGGTAAGTGTGCATACCGTGTGAGTGGAATGTGTGTCTGATAACAAAATGCAATTTATGCTAAATTGCATTTTGTTATAATAAGGGAGAATGAATTTAAATGCATTTAACATTTTAAATTGAATTTTGAATGAATTAAATGAAAATTAATTTTCAGGGTCAACTTTGCAATGCATCGATATATCGCATAGGGCAATATATTGGTGCATTGATCTTATGGTTGTGATTCGGGGCACTGGTCACCTGAGTTACAACAGAGGTAGGTGGGCTAGGTAGAAAAGAAATTGAAAATTGTTGGGCGCCACGTGGTTCTTTTTTTTTTGTAGTTAGAGTTACCACAAAACTCGTATCTCGAACCACAAAACCTCAAGCACGGATATACCTAGAACATATGCTACAATTCGCAATATGCTTGCATAATAACTTGCACATAACCAAAACTAGACCATTTGTACCTTGACAATTCTATGAATTTATTAATCCAAAATTCCAGCGTATAATGCCATATATGTATGTAATATGTGTACTTATTCGCAATAAAATAATATTATATTATGCTAACACCAAAATTCCAACGTGTGATGCATATACGGGATAAAGTACTATATGTGTATGTATTTCAATAAAGCAATGTTATACTATGTTAACATAAAAAAAAATATTGTTCCCACATGAGATATGTATTCTCGATTAACAGTCCTATTTTAGGTAATCACAAAACTTCCACCTGTGATGTATACATGTACTCCAAGACACACATGTACGGTAAAACAATCTTATACAAAATATGCACGTAAGGCATTATGATATGAGTTACATACATATATTTATTAATAAAATACAATGCAACATACCCCATAAGGGAAGCGAAATATTTCAGTAGACTTATCTTTGTTGCCCTTACACTCCTGTCCACATGATTCCCAGAAGAAAAAATCCAGAAACTATCCAATAATCGTATTGCCTTGTCCAATGTCCCTTATTATATTAATGTACCGGGTTAGGTTAGGCTAATTGACTCCAGATCTACTTTTCGCCATATAAATTTCCTCTCGACTCTTCCCTTCTTTTCGCTACTGTTTGTTTATCTAATTCTAAATTCTAAATTGTAGGTATGTATGCATAACCTTATTTATGTGGCTAGTAACGGGTGGTGGGTACCCCCTTTCAACATCCTTACTAGGCTCGGAATCGACAGTCATTCCTTTAAAATTCTTTTGTGTTTCCGTTGCCTCGTTTGATTTAGGAAATTGGACAGGCCTACTACTAATTATAGGTGGATCTTGAGGACAGGAATGTTTCTCTTTTAGTACTCCCGCTTTAACGAGAGGTGCAACGAAGAGCTCTGTGGTCTCATCAAAATTCCCTTCGACATCATCTTCTCCGCCCTCACAAACTTCCCTTGAGGCCATGGAAAAGAGACTGATGGTTTGGTCCAATGTGGTTCTCACGGAAAAGTTCAATGAATTTAAGGAAGATATAAGCTCTGAAATTAGTAAAGTTTCTGCAACGTCTGTTAAAGAATTGGAGAGCCTAAAATCCAAAAATGAAGCTGTCGAACGTAAAATTTCTGAGCTCAGTGATGAGATTGAAAAAGCCAACCGGCTGCGGGGATTAAATGACATCATAATCTCCGGCATTCCGGAGATAAAAAATGTGAGTGCCGAAAAAATCTTTAAAAACATTGCAGCGGCCATCAATCATACCGTGACGCCTTATATAGATGCCTTTAGACTTAAAAGTTCTACGTCATCTGCGAGGGGTACGCAAACAGAAATTAATTCTCCTATACTAGTAAGACTTTCTTGCCAGAGTGAGAAGAACTCTTTCTACAAATCTCTGTCGGCGTATGGTCCATTAAAACTCAATGAAATCGATGTTGGCTTTTCATCTGATAGTTTAATCAAGGTCCACGACAGTCTTTCACGCAACAACCAAATAATTTATCGTGAGGCACTACACTTACGTTCTTTACATAAGCTGCATACAGTTCGATCTCGAAATGGTTTTGTTTATGTCCTGAAGAAAAAAGATGATATTTTATTGCATGTGAGTGATATCGCTGCTCTGCATGCGCTTGCGGCTCCAACTTTGATTCATGCCCCTATGACACCTGGAGCTCCAACAGCTGTGAATCGCGATGATTGAACATAATGCTATCTTCTTCACATTGTTTTCTTTTAGTTCAGTTAATAGCATAGATTTGAATCTCTTTTCTGACCCATATGAAATATTTAAGTTGCTTTGTTGCTTTTTTTCAGTTTGTTTAAAAATGAATTTATATTATACTGCTTGCAGCTTAACTATACTAGTTGTTTTTCAGTGTGTGTACTTATAAATTAAATTCTGTAATTTATTTGATACTTGTGCCGAGCTGTTATATTTTTACTTCTAGATTTAACCTGCCTCTTAAATTGTGCTATCACTGGCTCTGTGCAGACATGATCTTTTCATATATTTTCAGTGGATGAACCAGGTAGGAACTTTGATGAATATCTTCTGCTCTATGGCTCGGAGTCTTAGAGTGTGCTCTATTAATTCGCGCAGTATACGCCCGAAAATTAGCGAATTACAGTCAATTTTTGCTGACTCGGGGGTTGAGGTAATACTAGTCTCAGAGACTTGGTTAAATTGTGATATACCGTCTGGGTTGGTTGATATTCCGGGATATAAGCTCCATAGAAATGACAGATCTAATCGATCTGGAGGTGGAGTTGCAGTCTACGTAAAAGCTAACTTGAAATCGTCTGTGATTAATTACTCACCGCCCAGTCACCCTTTTGAGTTTCTATGCGTTGAAGTTAGATCTAGTGCTGACAATTGTGTGGTAGTTGCTGCTTACTGCCCCCCTAATCGCTTTTCCACAGATAATGCATTGGTATTCGAAGATGCTATTGTCCCTATCACCCATAGGTACTATAAGGTAATTATTGGGGGGTGATTTTAATGTCAATCTGTTACTGCGTAATGCACGTTCAGAGAATTTCCTTCATCTTATGCAACGGCTTGATCTCAAGCAAGTTAATAAAATAAACACCTTTTGCGGTGTGCCAAATCCTTCCCTACTTAATCTTCTTCTGGTAATTCATGAAAGTGATATAAATTTTCTAACCAGCTGAGCCCACCTAGTTTTTTGGACCACGATTTACTGTTCTTAACGTATAATTTTATTCTGGATGTAAGCTCTGATGAAATGCCTAGCTACTTTCGCGACTATAATGGTATACAAGTTAATGAAATATTGATGGAATCTGCCTCACTTCCCTGGCAAGAGATCTATCAATGCGCTGATATTGACGATCAAGTAGAAAAATTTGATTACATCATCCAATATCTTCATGATAAGTACGCTCCTCTCCGTTCTAGGCGTACAAATAAGCATAAAATTCCTTGGTACTCGGTGGAAATTGAAAATTTGATAGCTGAGCGCGAGTTCCTTTATCGCAAATATAAACATTTAAAAATCAGTGCAAACAAACTCCAATACAAACGCGTCAGAAATTTAGTAACCAGTAAAATAAGAACTGCGAAGCGTAATTATTTTGGTGCTGAGCTTGAACCTCAACTCCCAGCTAGCAAATTTTAGTCCAATCTAAAATGAATGGGTGTTCTTGGTGCACGGTCTTCTGGCTGTGATTTTGATTCTAACGACCTAAATGAATATTTCGCATCACCCACAACATTAATATCACCAGTGACTTCTGATATTGCGAGTGTCAGTCCTACATTCGTTTCAAACAATGGCTTCAGCTTTCGCTGTGCTGATTCGGCGAAGGTGTACCGTGCTATTCTCTCAATCAAATCGAATGCCTGCGGCCCGGATAGCATACCGGGACATTTCCTAAAAAGACTTTTGCCCGTAATATTAACTGTTGTAAACCATATCTTTAACGCAGTCTTAATATCCTCTAAATTTCCTAAAAATTGGAAAAAAGGTACTGTAATAGCCATTCTAAAAAAGAATTCCCCTAGTTGTATGTCTGATTTTTGACCTATCAGTCTGCTGTGCTTCTTATCGAAAGCTCTGGAGAAACTCTTGACTGACCAAATGCTTGAATATATTGAAGGTAATGCTTTATTATCAACGTGGCAGTCTGGATTTCGTGTTTTATTAGACTTCTCAAAAGCCTTTGATAGCATTAACCACTTTAAATTATTGCATAAATTGGCAGTGCAATTTAGATTTTCCGCTCTGGCTCTATCAGTCATCAAAAGTTTTTTGTTAAGTCGAACGCAGCAAGTGAAAAGTGGCAACCATCTCTCTGACCCGATATGTCTGTGTCGCGGTGTACCACAAGGGTCTATCCTCGGACGATTTCTATTTAGCCCCTATATTAATGATTTACCAGATATGATACGCAACGCAAACATACATATGTATGTATGCAGACGATGTTCAAATTTTTCTTTGCTGCCCTGTTGGTCTATCCGAGGATTGCATCTTCAAAATCAACGAGGATCTGCATCCATGACTGGTCTGTGGTAAATGATCTTGCCTTGAATGCAAGCAAATCAAATTACATGATACTACATAGGCGAGGTTTGGGCGCATCAAACTTTCCCCAGTTCTCCTAAAAAAATAATCTCCTGCCTCACTTGGAGAGAGTTAGAGATCTTGGGGTAATGCTCAACTCTCGCCTGACCTGCTGCAACTATGTTAACAGCATCCTTGGTAAGGTATATGGTACACTTCGTAAACTTTGGTGCTCAGCGGTTTTTCTCTCAGTAATTACCAAACTCAAAATAGTCAAAGCTCTGGTTGTCCCATTTTTCACCTATGGTAACCTAGTCTTCCCTAGCCTGGATTCTGTCTGCTCGCGGAAGTTGGAGGTGGCTTTTAACAACTGTATTAGATTCGTGTTTGGACTTCGACGCTTTGGCCATATATCCCTACACAGAAACTCAATACTTGGCTGCCACCTTAAAACTTACCTTCTGTACCAATCGCTAACCTTTCTACATCGTCTTATATACACCAACAGTATTAGCTTTTTGCGTAGCTCTAGGCACGTCCATAACTTGATCCCTCGTTACCTTACAGTCATGGGCCAACGTTCCTACTTCGTTCACATATCCAGTAAGTGGAACTCACTTCCAGTTGATATTCAATGCACAGTGCCTGTTGGCGCGTTTAAGAGGCCGACATTTAACTGATGGCAGCTAGCCGAACGCATCTAATTTTACACACACTATTAATATTTACTATATATTTAAATTTAAATGAAATAATAAATTCAATATTATATAAACTACTTGCATTGTTAATAAATAGTTAGTTATATTTCTTAGTAGGTAATTATGTCATCTTACTTTTGTACTTAGTCTAAAACTAATGACATCAATGGCACCGCCTATATATGCTGTATACATATTGTAGTTAAGTATATTCCTTTTCTTTTTTGTCTCTCAGTAGTTTCCTCCAAATAATATATTTTGTACATGTTAAAAAGATTAAGTGATCTTGTTGTATAATACCCTTAATAAAGAATTGAATTGAATTGATTCTTCGGCGAAAAGTGGAATTTATGTGTGCATATGTTTGTTATGTGGCCCGTCTGACATTCCCAGGTGTTCGATGGTGAGCGTTGAAATAATGTCCGTGTATTTTATGTTTTGCGTAAAAATAGTTGACCAGGATGCATATCGCGTAAGTCCTTCCTGCAAAATAAAGTCTACAACAGTATTGTTTTGTCAATCTTGAATTGGATCAAATGAGCGTCACAACAGATATAATAATTATTCGTGATTCCGAAATTAATACGTAGGTACATATATGTACCAATAATATGCAGATCTAACAGAGCAGGAATCTTGGCTTAATGAGAGTATTGTGTCTAAAGGGTCAATATGGATTTAAAGAGAATATCAATGGACAAAAGTAATTTTTCGGCTCTTATTTCGAACGAATATTCAGAGCTTGTAGTAGTGCGCCTTATAGAATATTTGCAATTAAGCATTTGCATTTGCAAGCTGGGGCCTCACTCTCTATGGGGCCCTATTTTAAAACCTCACTCCTCACACACAGCAATATAAAAAATATATCCCGTTATTGTTGCAAAACAAAATGCGTTTATAAGATCATATTATAAGATTATAAAATGAAAACTAGATCCCGGCTGAAAAATGTGCCTCCATTTGAAACAGAACTTTCCATCTAGGCGATCCATAGAGCAAGAGGTGATAGTACTCACCTAGATGAACAAAAAATTTTACGGCAAGGCGGGATCCACATCAGTCGTTTCGGAGATACAGGGTGATTGCGAAATTATTCTAGTCTGTCTGTATGTTCAGGACAAACGGTCGCAGTCAAGAGAGAACTTCATGGCCTTTCCAACGACTGTTCTACCAGTGCCATACTCTTCTCTTCTCAGGAGTTCTGGTGATCTAATGTAAGAATTTCGGACTCCGTACCATTTTTTGACTTTGACATATTTGTTTCTTTTCACAAAAGTTGGTTAACATAACTTTTCTTTAAAAAACTGTAAACTGTGGACTCCCATCCTTAATTTGATATTTACACCCTATGTGCTATCTGTAGTCCTTAAAGAGTTATTAGCTCGTAACCTATTCAGGTCATACTGAAATTAGATGATTTTTGTTTTTTAAGTTACGATTTTCAGTCACTAAGGGAACAAATTAACTTTGAAAATAGGTTTGAGACTAGCATTGAGAATTAGTTTTGAGCTAATAACTCTTTAACGACTACAAATATGCAGGATGTAATAAGTGAATAAGTGAATAAGTTATCATAAATAAAAGTTATGTTACCCACCTTTTTGTAAAAAAAGAAAGATGTTAAAATTGAAAGAAATGGTACGAAAATCCGAAATTCTTAATTTAGACCAACAGAACTCCTGAGAGGAGACGACTCCGGACTGGTTGAACAGTAATTGGAAAGGCCTCAAAGTCACGAACTCTTGACTGCGGCCGTATACTCTGTACTTTTAAAAATACTAGCATAATTTTTCAATCGACCTGTATTTCTTAAACAGTTAATGTGCCCGGAGATACCCTGTATACATGTGTATATTGTAGTGTAAAAACAGAAGCAAAACCAAGAAAAAGAATCACTGGACGATATGACGATAGATAAGTGAGTGACAGCGTATAGAAATGTCATGAAATTTACACTACTATTAAAAGTATTTGACTGTGGCAGTGCGCCTTCATGGTTTCTGTTAGCTTTCCAAAACTGCACTGTGCTCACATACTGAAAAGCTTCCACCCAACACAAATATCGGCCGGCTACACTTCATTTAGCTTATCAACGTTACTCTTTGATATATATTCTAAAATTCTTTCCTTAGAATATAAAACCAACAGGAACGTCTGGATTGCTTAAAATGCATGTATCTGAGCAAGCCACCAATCAGGCAAAAACCAATTGGGGTATTAGCTATTTCGCTCCCTCTATCTACATATTTTAAATGACAATGAGAGATTGAAATAGAATTGTCAATATGTTTCAACTTATTGCTATATCTTATTTTTTTATTTTTATTTCTCAGGTTATATCGCATGACCGTATGTAATCGACATTGGTTGCCCCCTTATTGGGCCTGTATTTTCTCCTTTATTACCATAGCGAGATATATGCACATCACGAAAAGGTACACAGAAACGCGAGAGGTTAGGTTATAACTCTTATACGAGCTATCCGCGATAAATTAATTTTGGAAATAAATGAAAGAGCGATAATCTATTCAGACACATTAGATACGTTGAAATTTTTTTGCAAACTGCGAATCAAAATAAGTACAAGACTAGTATTAAGAAAATTTTACAAAATTATGGTACTAATATTGACTCAGAAAAATGTATTTACGAAGCTAAAAAAAATTTAATAATGATTAAGGAAGACAGTTTTTAATTAAAAATATGTATAAATTTATAAACGATGGGTTAAGATCTACTTTTCCGAACGTAGAAATAATTTTAAGAATATTTTTGGTGCCTATTTCTAATGCAAGTCCTGAACGCTCATTTTCGAGTGACTTACATCAAAATAAAACAAGTGAGCTATTATGCATTGAATCAGATGTAATGGACTCGATTAATTATGATGATATTATAAACTTGTTTGCTAAAACAAAAGCCAGAAAAAAAATTTAGCTATTATTTTATTTAGAATTGTATTGATTTGTTTGTAGACCCTTTTTAAATACCAATGTTGTGTTATTAATATGATTTATTATGAAAAATTCATTGGTACCAACCTATATATATTTATTAACTGAAATAGACTTAATTTTTTGGGCCTCATAATGATCTAGCGCCTACGGCTTCCAAAAGTATAAATACGGCCCTGTCTGTATTCAAGAAGTTTCAATTCACCTCTTTTACGCTTAACCCAAGCGAACCAAACTAGATAAGTAAGCATATGGTTATGAGCGTTTGAGTGAATGTTACTCAATATCTTGAAGATGAAAGATAAGGACGTTCAAGTATGCCAGGGTATTGTCCTCACATTTATATGACCAGCTATATTGCAGCAATTTTATATCTCTGGTAAATTTATTTTCTCATTAAAGAACATAATAAGTGTCAATTGAGGGATTTTCCCTTTCTATGTAAAGAAAGCAACATTTTTATGGATCATGGGAGCGTTTCAATGCGTTGTAATAAGGAAGCCCACAAGGTTTCTTTGCCTCTCGACAGGAATTTTACATGAATTAGCTGCGAAATGGTGTCACTAGCACCTTAAAAGCACCGGTGACAGAATGGTATTTAAAAGTCTATTGGGTTAATATTTCACCAAAGTACCTGTTGTAGTTAATTTTGCCGGGAGATTGAATTTATTTTGCTTTGTTTTTCCCTTACTCTATTTCTCATATTCATGATTATTCTACATATATATGTACGCATCCAAATGTATGTAACATCTCCCCAGTTGTGCGATTACTGAATATTCCTGTACAGCAAAATGTTAGTTTAAATATCTTTCTAAGTACATCATGGCCTTTTAATTGAGCACAATAACCCGAAATGAAAGGCCTTTTGGTTGCGTAAAGTTTTGTCGTTGTGCCCTTTATGTCCGTATGTTTCTTGTTTACGTGCCTCCCTTCTTTAGAGATGTTTGTAACTCCATCAGAATATTAAGTAACTAATGGTCCTCTTGATGATTTTAAGAGGGATAAGTGGGAAATTCTTATCGCATTACAACTTTTGCTCAAGAAGGACGAAAATTTCAGTTCGAAAATCAGTGCTAGCATTTTAACAACACGAATTCACATGTCGGAATTTAAGAGTGTGGCAAATGATCACAACCTGCCAGAAGTGGGCTATGGCTATTTGCACATTTCAAGGTCACTATAGTATTGCTTAGCTTGATGGTTTATAATTTTAGAACATACTTCATGCTGTAATTTGTTTTATGGGCGAAAAAGTGAATTTACTGAAATATACTTTATCAACTTATAGTGCTGGTTTCTGTGGTAATTTTTCTAGAAAATCTGTGAAATTTAATTTTTTTTTCGGCAATAAATAGAAATTGTGTTACATTTTAACAAGTGATAGAAGAAAAGGTAAGGTACACTTCTGTAACTAAGCAATTGGCAACAGAGCCATGCATTAAAAAAAACCCTTAAGCTAGTCGTATTTCTGGAAACCGCTTAATTACCCTATCATAAAACTGGTGACTAAGAAGCAGGATCTGCTGGTTGAGGTTCGGAGCCAAGGTATATAGAAGAAAGAAGGTATGCCCATTAAAATTTTGACATATCACAGCTGATCAAACAGCTGATAGTCTGTGACGTACTTCAGTGAATGAATAAAAAAGAAAAAGGAAATCTGACAGTGGCAGTACAAGCGCAAAGAATTTTGACACATTACAGCTGATGCCCTGTGACGTACTTCAGTGAATGAAGAAAAAGGGAAAAAGAGTTTTAACAAAAATGGCGGAACGTGGTTCGAGTCGGGAATACCTTGTCTTCTATATACCTTGGTTCGGAGCAATATTCTGCATCCCTTGGATATGAATCAATTCTTGAGTTCAGTTTAGTGTCAGGCGGAAATTATTGCACTACTCAATAAGTTCGATAATTTTGAGCCATTAAATGGTAGTGTGAATTTAGTTTATTCGCTCCATTTCGAGAGATTTTAAAAGATGGGATGTAACTCGTAGTAACAATAGAATATATAATGTAGTTATAGTAGAAGTATCTGCTGTTATGTTATGTGTCAATGTGTGATGTATGTATAATTAATTGGGAAAATAGCAGGGGTCAATGTCCGTCCAACATAAGAAACGGCAATTGCCAGCGGTTGGTAAGTCTACCAACAATATGGGGATATTCAAGCTAATCTTAGAGAAATTGGCAAGAATCTGAACCCCAATCATATTTTAGTACATGTTCATTTGGTTACCAGTACTAGGTGTGATTGTGAACGTGACTGTGGTAGTTAGGATCCGCATTGAGTCATTGTACTCACAAATACTCTCCTTTCTCTTTTATTCACCACCATTAATCAGACTGGCTTTTCGATATAAAATATGAATTAATAAAAATAACTTTTTAATACCAAATTGACATTCTTTTTTCCTAATTCTAAAAAAATGGTTTCTAGTAGTCTATGACGTGAAATTCGATATCAGTTCGATAATTGTTTATCAAAGGAATCGTTAATTTATACGCAACTGCTCCTCTGTTTGTAAAAATCTTAGATACACCTAACCTGAGCAAATTCCTAATAGTCCAGTCAACATGGATTACAAAAGGCGAAACCACTTTGAAATATCTTATTTAGTTCCGGGCCCTGATGAAAAAACCCAGTTTTCGACATTTCGTGGACAGCGCGGTCCGCCATCTTGGATTAAATTTACAAAGAGTTGCTTTCCTCAATGGATCAACCAAAAATATGAAAATATAAATTTGAAGAAGGCTAAATTCCCTACATTTCTTGTATAAACACTTTTTTCGCAAGTCTGACGTGGAACAATTTAAAGACGCGGAAACGTGAACATTTTGCCAAAAGTCGTCCAACTTTTGGTTTTTCTCATTTAAAAAATTAATTAGAAGCCATTCATTATATAATTTATAAATAATTACTAGGGGAGCCCGTTCGCATTTCCCGGTGATAATATATATACTTGGATAGATGGTGGTGGGGGTGGCGTGGTTATAAATGCATAACATCTAACATATTATCTAATTGGAACGCACGATTCCATACTCCAGGTTCCACGCTGAGCCTGCATGTGTGTGTGCGACCATGCATTCATACGTGTGGGAGAGTGTAGCTCACTACTTCAAAGCGTTCGCAGGCAGTGCCGAAATATGTAGTAAAACATTAAATTTTTATATTGCAATCCGACGAAGGAGTTGCCCGATTGGTCCCATTGTCGAGCTGTATTTGCAATTTCATGAAAACGCCACGTCGACCCGTTCTCAGACAATTTCCAAATATATAGTGAAAAACAAAGGTTTTGTATGGCCAACACCAAGAAGGGCTAACCAGTTTTAGGCCATTTTTGAAATTTTATTTACCATTGCAATGAAAACATCACTTAATTTACATGTTTTTGAAAACGTCCCGCGTACAGAATTTCACATTTCTATGTCGACGCGTGAAGCAATGTCCAAATATATATTAAAAACCTAAACTTTTGTAAGGCAACGCCTAAAAGGAGTCGGCCGATTTGATCCATTTTTAAACTTGTATTTGCAATTTTCATGAAAACGACTTGTACAAAATATGATTACCGCACGTCAATGCGTTCTCAGACAATTTTCAAATATATAGTGAAAAAGCAAAGTTTTGTATGGCAATACCAAAAAGGGGTTGCGGTTTGAACTTAAATTTTCATTTTTTTTTAACGCCGTGTACAAAATTTGAGCTTTCACGCCAGTTTCTAAGTTTTGTTTGGCAACATCCAGAAGGGGTAACCCGATTTAGTTCGCTTTTATAATTTTATTTACTATTGCTATAAAAACACCATGTGCCAAATTTTAACTCTCCATTTCGACGCGTTCTCAGGCAGTACCCAAATATATGGTTAAAACGAAATTTTTGTATGGCAACCCTACTAAGGGGTTGCCCGATTTGTCCCATTTTCAACTTATATTTACATTTATTTTAAAAACGCCGTGTCCACGTCAACGCGTTCTATGACAGTTTTTTAGATCTCGCCAATAATGACTTCTATCGTATCCAAAACTATTTTACCTTTCAAACTGGAACAAACCAAACACATTCACGAAATTTCATTGAAAACGCTTGGACGGTTTCGGAGATTAGCGTGTACGTACAGTGACACGTGATTTTTATATATTAAGATATATAATTCGGCAACACATTACACATCACCACGAGGTAGGGTAAATGGCGCATTTTTTGTAAGCCTAATCTACATATTTTGTTTTTTTTTTTGCAATTGTATTCTATAATTTATGGAGTGAGCCCATTGATATCATGGTTCCAGCCACAGACCGATGGATTTCTTGGATTCCACAGCAATTTTGAACTCGATGGTAGGTCCTAAACGATTGATACCGTGCAGCGTCCTTCGTTGGTGGTAAAGAAGCTAGCTTTAATTGTCGATTTTGTGAATCGTGGTAGCGGACTTTTAGTAATGTTTCCTTTTCCATGTTACCATCATCATACAAGGAAACAAGAAAGCATGATCCAGTGTCTGCGTCTGCTGGTTAGGCATTCTAATATTTAAAGAAGCCAGTAACGGCATCGAATCCTTTGATTTTTAAGGAAATAAAATTAAAGAATTTTTGTCTGTATATTCCTAAAAGTAGGTATGGGGTACAGAGAAAGGACTGCAAATATTTTATTGCCAGCTTTTTCTGTTCTGTACATATATTCATTTGGTGGATTTAGTATAGAACTTATTATTTGAGGTTGAGCGGAATAAGGTATTTAAACCTAAAAGCGAAAATTATAGCAAAGTTAAGTCAAAAGCTAATGTTAGTAATTTACAGTGATTAAGTTGGACGATTTACAGGAGACTTACAAAAAAATGGTTTATACAAGAAATGTAGGGAATTTAGTCTTCTACAAATTTATGTTTTTAAATTTTTGTCGTAAGATCAACCTTTGAGGAATTATTTTGAAAAAAGCAATTCTTTGTGCCTTTAATTCAAGATGGTGGACCGCGCGGATCCACCAGAAATGTCGTAAAGTTGGATTTTTCATGGAGGCCCGGAACTACATAACATATATCAAAATCGTTTCTACCCCATCTTTGTAGAAAACAAAACCAGTGTTGATTGGACTATAAGTAGTTGCGTCTTTTTAAATTTGTGTAAATTTTGTGCTGTTAGGAGAAAGGTAGATGTAGTAAAAACGCTACAATCACAATGCAAGCACTAGCGGCTCTATACTTACATAATTAAATTCATGAAAAGTGTTAATCTCATCTTCTCTCAGATGAAGTTCGTTACACATAGTAGTGTCTAATTGGAAAATATCCGGTTATGTACCAGTTTATATTTTATTCTGTACGCCGAAAGCTCAGCTATCTGCTGCGAATGAGTCCGAAACTTAATTCTTTTAATATGTTTAACATACTAAAATTTAAAAAATTAAAAAGTGATGACTAGCCCAATTGTCGGAAATGAAAATCATTTTAAACTACTTACCGATGTGAGAGATTTAATTACTATAAGTTTCGTTTTATCAATAGTGGCAAGGACGAGATATGTTTAAACAGGTGCTTTGTAAATATGGAAATCCTTTCTAAATTATGACACTTTCTCAACCTAGAGAGTTTCATTGAAGTAGTTCCAAAATACGATAGAAATTACCATCACCCCACCACCAGTCATTTTTAAATGCATTAAAGAAACTTTTGGAAAAGCAATTTCTTAAAATTTCGTAACTCTTTCGCAGGAGCTGGTATTTCTAGGATATCGTATATCTCCGACATATCCGCATCTTGCTGCGGATCCTATGGATTAGAACGAGCAGGAGTACATAGAGGAAAATGCAATAAAATGTGTCGCATACGTCTGAAAATTATAAAAAGTGTATGCGAGTGATGTCCGTTTATTCAATACAAAACACATCTTGCTTGTATGTTTACTAACAAACCAGTATTTTCTTCTGATTCTAATTTTGCTGATGATATACGCTCGTGATTTCACCAGTTTTATTTAGTAACAACAAAAAAGTTGTTTCGCTCACCAATAAGGCCGATGGGAAATACATACGAGGAAGTTATCAAAATATATTCTCAACTTGACAGTTCAATGATTACATTAAATCGAATCCAATTTGCTTAATTACTTAATTGATAACAATCGCTGTTTTTGTTCATCGAGAAATTTACAGCAATAATTCAACAACAGATTTTTGAACAGCAAACTACTCGGCAAAACATTGTGTTTGTTACTTTAGATTAAACAAATTCGAAATACTTGCAGATTTTACAAATGTAGAGAAAATGATTGTACAGCAATAAGAATAATTTACATTCATTTATGTAAAAAAAGAGAAATAATAATTATTATGCATGATTTCAACACAAAAGGTAGAAGAAGAATTATGCACAAAGTTAGGGTTACGAGAGAAAAGAAACTAATTTTACAAGCTCAGAATATAACGAAAAGTTTTATGAAAGAAAATAAAGATCTTCTGATAAAACGGTTATAATATATAGGGAAATGTATCACAATAAGATGATGTAGCACTTATCATACAATAGCACGATGGCTAACTCAGGTTATTCTCAACAGTAACAACGGCTTAATTATAGAAATGCAGAATAAAAAATATATTAACAAGACAGATAAGGAAACCCTAATGAGCAAAACTGCTATTTCCCCAAGCATACATGGTATTATTAAAGTTCATAAGAGTACTCAAGGCCTTTCCATAAGACCAGTAGTATCTACTATCAACACACCAGCATACAAACTGAGTAAATTCCTTAACGAAATATTATCAAAAACTAAAACTGATAAAGGATACAACATTTGCATGTAAGGAGTGCATTAATGAAATTAAGCCAGTGAACAATGAATGTTTCATATCAATTGACGAAATTTCCATGGACCTATGTACATGTACACCAATATTCCCAATGCAGAGGCGATACGCAGTGTATTAAAAAGGTGGCCAATCATAAAACAACACACAGGTCTTCAAAAATGTTTTCCTAGTATCTTTCAAACTGTGTGTAATAGAAGCCAACTCGCTATGGGATCCAGTCTATCCAGCATCTTAGCAGAATATGTAATGGAAGATCACATACATACATACATGCCGCAATAAAGAAACTCACCGAAAGGTCCAAAATTATCAAGAAATATGTTGATGACCTAATCATTCTCCTGAAAACTGAACAAATAGATGTAACGCTACAAGCTTTCAATGATAGACATGAAAATATGAAATTTACATTAGAACTTGAAATAGATGGCAAGATTAACTTTTTAGACTTTATATTTAAGAGAAGCATAATATAACATAGAAGTAAATTGATACATGAAACCGCTGGAATCAGGAAGAATTTTTGTTCTACTCAATAAGTAAAGGAATGTTGTGAGAAATTGCCACTTGTTTAAAATCACTAATTCCGTGGTTTAGTATTTCGTTCACTAAGTCCTCACTTCACCTTCACATTAAATGTTCCACGTGTAATAAATACTATAACTTAAGAAATACAATATGTAAATGCATATATATATATTATATAATATAGGAAGCTGAAACCAGTATTCAATAAACGATTAAAGGTAAATATAATTTATAAAAATGTTGTCGCAATTGACTTCGTACTTACCAGCTCACTGTTTGGCAATTGATTCTCTTGGCTTTCTAGATTGGAATATTCTTTATTGCAGTCGAAACCTAGAGTAAAGTGAGGTCGACTGCAGTCGATACCCACAGAGATAATCTCTATTGCAGTCGATACCCGCATGAAGTATTCTTGTTAGTAATTTTTTTATTACAGTCGATATCCAGAATAAGAATCTGTATTTTTAATCGTTCAACCAAATCAAAGTATTAATTCGGTTAGTATTAAGTGCAAATTGAGATTGAAACCCACAATAAGAAACTTTATTATAGTCGCTTATCAAAACAAAAACTATTAGTACAGTCGAGATCCAGAAGAAAAATATTTATTTTAGTCGTCAACTAAATAAACCCTCTGATTTGTTAATAAAAATGAGAGCACTAGGAAACAACACAAAGAATAGATTAACACTTGATAACTATACTTCCAAACTGAAAGAGAGATAGAGTCGAGGCAGATTGATGTTTATATTGCCAGGGTTTGTGCACGGAACCAAGTATGAAAGGCGCATGGCAATCATAATTTGCATAACAACAATACTCGCATAATAACAATAACCTAGCATAGCAACTACACCTGATCATTTGTTTATGAAGTGTTACCATTTTAGTCATTGTTGATAACAAATTGTTCTTAGCTGATTATCTTTAAAATATTTTCAGCAAATTCTTACTTACCAAGAATAATTTGTACATTATTAATGCAACCTATCGGGCTGACGTACATGTAGCTAGCACGCAGCCCGCACGAATTGTGTCACTGGTTCCCAGACATTCCATCACAATAATTTATTTTGTTCCGCAGCAGTTCCTTCTATGATAACCGAAGTTAATTGTATACGTATTCGTATGCTTCATTTTTTCTTTGACGTTGTTACTGTTTGTGTAAATACTTGTTAACATCCAGCTGACTTGAATTGACAATAGCAATTATTAACATCCACTTCATGGGAATTAAACAAACTAATTAGATAAGATGATTTGGTTCTTGGTGTGTTGTTTGGTTTGCCTTTTCAGGATCTTCATCGAGAAATGCACAGTAACACGACATGGTAAAATGCAAAGTTTACAAAGGAATATGAAATATCACTCAACTGATATGCTAGCACAATTTTACCAATGTGAAGTCTATTAGGGGAACGTTTACACTTTCGAAATTGAGTTGAATAGGAGGTTAGGTAAGTAGTTTAATTGCAGCTTTTGTTTGTTTAAATTTAAGTACATATTTTGTTCTATTTTAGATGTTAATTCCTGCTTGGAACAATATTAAACTACCTCTCTGTACACTCCAAAAACATGAAACAGAATTTACTGTAAGCCCTAGCCAACAGAAATTTTCAGTTAAGTAATTCGCTTCAACGCGCAAAAATTTACGAAGTTATTAATCAAATACTTTACGCCAATAATTATCCCCCCCCCCCCACATCATAACAAATCAATAAAGTTAAATATCAAAAACTAACATTGACAGCAATTAAAGGACAATATCTACCTGTAAATGAACACAATGAAAGGGTAATATACAAACGATACACATATATCCCTAATGCCACAGAAGAAATTGCAAAATTGTAAATTGCAAAATAAATTAGTGAATATCAACAGCAACATCAGGCTTGGAAATTATATAATCTTTTTAGCAAAACTAAAACTAAAATTGATACAATTTGCTGTGGCGTCATTTATAAGCTGGATAATGTATGCGGGCGGACATAATATAGGGGAGACAGGTAGAGATATAAAAACTAGGATTAGGGAGGATAAAAATCTTTTAAAGTTGTCTACACGCCAAAATGATAATCAGGCACCCACATATTATAAGAGAGCATGCCTACAACATGCGATGGATGAGAAACACCAGTTTGATTTTCGCAAGGTAGTAATTCTGAATAAGTAAAAATATTGCAAAAGAAGGAAAAACATAGAATCCTTACAAATGCAATACCACAAACCAGAGGCAGGTAATTTTAAAGTTGACACGGCGTAAATTAATCACAAATTTAAACACCTCATTAACATTCACAGAGAGAAAGTACGGAACCGGAATAATCTAACAATAGACTGCACATCATAGCATAGGCATTTAGTTTTATAGTATTATTGACGACGTATATACCCACTAGTTCAATGTTTTTCTGTTTAATTATTTATTTATTCAATAATTTATTTCATACATGTCTCTACCGTTTATAATGACTTTGTTTAGTTTTTTACCTTGTTTTAAGTGTTACGAAAAGTCGTAACACAAGTTTAAATATGTAATATAATTAATCAAATTTAAGTACATATTCTACAACTTTAGACATAAGCACCCATGATGATGGAATGAATAGTTTGTTACAGTACTGTATGTCCTGAAGATGGCCCAGTCAAGGGACCGAAATAAGTGCTATTGAGGAAAAAATTTAACGTTTCTAAGGTCGTAACATCCAGGTTTTTCATACCCTTATAACATTAAAATGAGCAGAATTTGTCATATAATAGTAATTGCCTTCTGTTGTACCTCTGGTCTGCATGTACCACTATTGTACCAGCAGACGAGTTTCAACAAATCGTCGATCTTGTTCTTAAAGGGTTATTTCTAAAAATACAACTGCTAACATTTTGTTTGACATAGTTCCGATTTCATCATCTGCATGAATGAGCTGATTTCCAGGTCGAAAGTCTACTTCAGAATCATGACCACAATTTTCAAGCATGCAATCCTGGACACTGAGTCCTTTTCCTCTGTGGTGTTAATATTATTGAATTTCAGTCTTTTAGCATTTTAATTTTTTATGAAATAGGAAATACGCGAACTCGATACATATAATTTCTTCGCGGACATTTTTCATTGAACCTCCGTAGTTATCATCCAAATGTATGCAAAGTAGTAAAAAAAAATCGTTTTGCCTGAATGTACATGGTTTTATGATACTCATCCCTGAGTTTCTCAACATTAGAGATCGATTTTATTTTATGATCCATTGCTAAGTGACCATCCTGGTTACATTTGTAGCATTTCTAATTTTAATTAGCTACTGAACACTCACGAGAGTAATGCCCATATCTTTTCGTCGCACTCAAAATATTTCCTTGGCGTCTTCCTATTTTCATTGTTGTGGATTTAATCGCGTCCCTTTTATTTCTTTTATATACATTCCTTTTCAAAGAGAAACCCCTGTTCCATTGTGGTTCATTCACGTCTCCTTCAAGAGATTAATATCGTTTGGAAAATCTGTATGGATTATTGATGGCACATACACTCGACTTATAAGAAGATTGTGCGCTTTCGTTTTTTTTATTAAATTTATTCGTGCTTTTTGACCTTCAATAATAACTTGACATCATCACTCAGTTTATCAAATAATTGTCGCTCCAAGATAAATATAATCAAAACCTAATAAAAACTGTTAAAATAATAATAATAAGAAAGTTAATTTTATTTTATTTGCTATAACGGAAATCTAGTACACTAGCTGGTTCTGTATATATCCACCTGGTGGGTGATTCTGATCTTTTGTCGTACTTTAACGTCTAAATATACGTCTAAATGAAATGAACTTTTCTACTAATTTTTTCGTGTTTTTATTGAGATCAGGAAGCCTTGCATTACGTAGAAGGACCTGAAAATGACAGTTCGTATAACAAATTCAAAATATCATTTCGATTTTAAGTGCTAGTATTGCTCTATTTATCTGTATCATATCCACAGTATAAAATTTTGGTTACTACCTCGGAAGCAGTTGGCTAATATGTCGCACTTTCAGGCTTGTATTCTGACATTAATTCATGCAAACTCATTTTAGTTTATTTTGTAGTTGATGAAAATGATAAATCAAAATGAATATGGTGAATATAAAAGTACGACAAATTTCAGGTAATATGTCAAAATATGTCATAAATATACTCGCGTAAGGCGACAATTTTGGTTTTACCATTTGCCGGACTATCAATCGGTACCGGAGAATGAACCCGGCAGAGAGTTCGTTTGTTTGCCTACTCAATTTTGGGAAAATGCATTGCAATGTATTTGCACGAACTTATACAATTTCCGTTCGCTTACTTTCTCGTGGACACCTCTTGCATGAATTTACCCGAAGTTTTTAGTTAAGTACTCCACTGCATTCTTGCAAGAAAAATCGACAGCTGCTATAAGAGAAGTGCAAATTTAAAATTTTTCCGAAAATTTTTAAATTTTCATAAAAGTTTTTAAAACTTAATTAACATGTCGAATGATGGATTGACTATTCGATGTTCTTCTCTGAGACTTCAACAAGGTAATTAAAACCACGTAAAAGAGATTCTTTAAGGCAAGTTCTAGTTGAGTTCTAGTTGATTTTTTAGATCCAAATTTACTTGCTGAACTTGTTAACCAAGTTCAATCGGGTCAGACGCCTGTTGACCGGGAAAATCCACTCACTTCGGCTGAAGTATTGCATAATATAATTGAGAGAAAACGAAAGTAAATAAATATAATTTCAACCGTAATTTATATTTATTTTAAGTTGCCAAATCTGACTTTATTTAGGACTTACTCAATGTGCGGATAAATATACTTCCGTTGATGCTGCATTGAAGCTATTACTGTCTACAGTTAGAGTTGTTCGGCCAAAAGTGGGGCAAAGCCTAAAGTTAAAAAATAAGGTAGGTGATTAAAAAAAATATAATAATTAGTGCGGAAGGCTACAGCGTCACTGCATTGGAGATAGAAAACAAATACAAGGGTCTCGAAAGAACCTTCAAAAAACAAAATCCCACAACAATAGGACACACTGGCATAAATGGGGAGCCTTGTCGCTATGAAAAGTAATTACAATTTTGTTTTTTATTTAATTGTGTGTAAGCAATTATAAAAAAAGAGTTGTCGGAATTACTTAATGAAAAACAATCGATATTTCCAAAGTTTCTAGTTAGTACCCACTTATTTCGGAAACTTCGGAAACAATTGACCCGAACAATGAATATTCGGAGTTACAGGCGTCATGCTCAAGTATGTATAGTTATTATAACGCAGAATAACTTTATTTACGTTTACAAATATGTGCTTATTTTGTATATTATACCTTTACTGACAGCAGTTCACACGTACCAGGAGAATAACAGCTCCCAAGCTGGCTCATTGAACTCGTCTAAGAAGAAAAAAAAACCAACATGAAGAGATAAAGAGGAGTTAAAGCTCATCCGGCAAGCGCGGAAAGACCAAACCGGCAGCATGTTGAAAGCTCTAGACGAAGCCAGCAGGAATACTTATGCAATAATGAAGGAGAGGAACAGTATTTTGCCGAATGTAGGCAATAGCTTAAGAAATTAATTTATTAAAAACATAAACTAGAAGCTTAAATGAATTAAAAAAAATACAAAAAATTTTAAAACAAAATGTATAAATTCTTTTTTAAATCACAATAGTTTTAGTGTGTCTCTTGGGACTGCCACATTTGTAAGCACATTTAATACCGTAAAACCCTCGCTGCAGGATTTGGAGCAAATTCAGCATGCATCAAATTATTTTCTTGGCTTACTCACATTTCAACAGGTTTTTCACTGAAATCTAAATCAGACACAGCAAGTTCGTACGTAGTGGTGCAGTTAATTCATCCCTTTCAGCTTGCAGCAGTACAGTTGTAGAAATCTTTGCCACCAAATGTATGATCGATCACTAAATGACTGGAACTAATGTCTCCATTAAAATTCATTTGTGCTGCAGTAAGATGTACGTTATCTTTGTAAGGTGTCAACAAGTTATTTTGTAATGGATACGCTACGCAGAGCGTTCGAGAACTCAGTTATTTAGTCAAATAATAAATAGAAAATGTTCTCATGTTTTATTTTATATATTAATTGGTTATATTACCTTTGCAAAGACCTTCTAAGTTTGGGTATATGAAATAGTTTTGAAGTACTCTGCTCATTGGCGTAGCCAGCGTTTTGTTGTGTGGGGGGGGGGGGCGGGGTGGAGCAGTAGGAGGCAGACTAACACAATATTGAAGAAGAATATTCTTCAAACAAGTATTGTTTTTCAAAAATGTATATAACTTTCTAAAACGTTAATCAGTGTTAAATCCAAGTTTCCTTACATGAAGCAAACTATTTCATTGATTACCGTTATTTTTTTTTCAACCAATGTATGCTTAAATTAAACAACAATAAGAATATTTCCTAAAAACAAGAATAAAATAAGAATAATTTACTAACATATAATTATATGGTTTTCTAAAAAAAAGTTATTTCAAATTCATGGTTCTAATAAATTTTGAATGTATCCCAATAATAGCCCTGAAATTAGAAAATTTGATTTCTGAAGTAGTTTTTCGCATATATTTCTAAAACGGTTCGTCGGACAGTAAAAATTGTTGTAACCAATTTCATAGGAATCCATAGTCTGAAGAACTATTCAGTACAATAAAAACATCTCGGACAGATCGTCTTCACAGCACCTGCACGTAAAAATCCTAAATTTTTATGTGGCAACATCAAGAAGGGGTTGCGGGATTTATCCTATTTTTGAAATTATGCTCATCATTTTTATGAAAATGCCGTGTACAAAATTTCAGCTCCCTGCGTCGACTCGTTCTCAAGCTGTGTCTAAATACATACTGGAAAACCAAAGTTTTGTATGGCAAGGCAATTCAACGAAGGAGTTGCCTGATTTATTCCATTTCCGAACTTAAATTTCCTTTTTTCTCGAAAAGCTCGCGTGCAAAATTTCAGCTTTTCAAGTAAATCCGTTCTGGAGCTATCGTGAGGACGGACAGACATGCAAAAATTAAAATAACTTTTAATATTATGCTTGGATGTTCAATCATTATTTCTATGTGTTACAAACGGAATGACGAACTCAGTTTACACAATAGATTTTATTTAGGGTATAATATTCAGCGATGCGAGGTACACTGTTGTGTGCAAGATATTCGTCTGTTAAGTGGTTGTTAGATACGCTTAAGTGCCTGAAGATACAGCAACGAATTGATTTAAATGTACATTTATTCATTTTTAAAATAAAGAAGACATATTACTATAGATACATATTTACATATCCATTTTCTTTATATAAATGACGTACAAAAAAAAACGTTAAACAGATTTAAATTATTCTTGCAGAATCTATCGCTGTTCAAACATATTCAACAATTCTTCAATAAGTTAATAGTGCTAACTTCAAAGTTCAATTCCTTAAATTCATACAAAATTCGCAAATAATTAATATTCCCAGTACGATAGACGAGATTTAAGCAGATCTGTATTAAATCATTAAACGCCATATCTATCGAAATATTTATTCGATTCGATTAATGAAACATAAGTACCAATTGCCAGTTACCACCCCATTAAAACTAGTGGGGCATCTTTCCAGGTTGCAGATCTCCTGAATCAGCTCTTTATCTTCAGATTTGCAAGGAATGGTATTATTTTCTTGATATTCGGCATTCTAGGGCTATTATTTTTGGATCTCCCAATTGAAACTCCCTTGTAAAAACTATGGCTGCGGCAAACCCAGGTGCGACAAGTTCTTTTAAGATGTTTCCATTGCCACCATTTCCTTGTAAGTTGAAAAGTTATTCAAAAAACAGAAATGAAGTGTTCGGTCAGTGCTTGCAAATATAAATTGGATTATAAACAAGTAAAAAAGCTAGAATTGGTCTAAGACCAATTCTTATGATACCCTAGATGAATGCCCGTATTAAATATCGTATGGTCACCGATCTATTCAAGTATTGATTTTGAAGTTGTTTTTCGCATATATTTCTAGAACGGTTTGTCACACAGAAAAAATGATTATAACCAATTTTATAGGATTTCGTATTCTGCAGAAGTTTTTAGTACAATAAAAATGTCTTGGACTGATCGTTTTCAAAGTATACGTAAACAACCGAAATTTTTACGTGGTAATAACAAGTAGGATTTGCCCGATTTATTCCATTTTTGACATTTTATTTGCCAATGAAGTAAAAACATCATGTACGAAATTTCAGCTGTCTACGTCAACGCGTTCTCAGGCAGTGTCCAAATATATAGCGGAAAACGAAACTTCTATATGGCAACCCCACGAAGGAGTTGCCCGATTTGTCTCATTTTCGAACTTAATTTTACTTTTTTTTTAAAGTCCGTGTACAAAATTTCAGCTCTCTAAGTATACGCGTTGTCGAGTTATCGTGCGCACGGACGGACGGACGAACAAATGATGACAAATTTAGTATAGTATACCCCTATGATTTCATCTAGGGTATAACTAGGGAAATCCTGTTTGAGGCAACTGCACTATTTGAGTTATCTTTTTTGTTAATAGAAGCAGAGATTTATATAAATTAATTATGTGAATTATTTCAAAATAAAGTAGAAAAAGAACATTTTTTATCACAGATGCTCCGCACAAAACCTTTGTTTACATTCTGCAAATTGACAATTTGCTTAGAATAGGGATGGCGGGTAAATAAATGTAAAAATGGACTACCAACACAACCAGAAATTCATTACGCAAAATCTGGCTAATCACCATTCTTGTTTTCTATACATTCTAAGGAGTGAGCTATTACTGCACGGCTGTAGCCGGCCCGTTAAGGCCTTTCAATTTCCAGTTTTCATGAAGTCGCCTTCTGGTTTGACGAATAAAGACAAAAAATGTGATATCGCAGATATACATGCAATGAAACAGAGCGGCAAATTGATTAATTTTCATAAATAAATGATAATAACAAGTGGCGGAATTTTCAGATTTACTTTCGTGTAATACCGCGCTTTTGTGAAAGCACTTTTTTTCTGAGATATTGAAAGACGTCACCAAAGTTTGTTGCAAAGTTGTTGCTGTAATCCTATGTTATTTGAACAGAACGTGCTTCTGTTTACACGCTTTGCTCTAAAGAGGGTGGGTATTATCAGTATTGGGAGATCATGGGAATTCCATATTCTGGCAATTTCTACCATTAAGATATTGAAAAGTAGTAAATTAGTATGTAGTAGCACTGATTACTTTGCGCCTAGTTGCTAATGTACTTTTATAGATATCTCTCCTATATCAATAAAAATTAATTAGTTTTCGAAAGTTACGTGAACTGAACTATTCCTTTTGGTGTATTTCTTATGCTTTTGGTACCTAGTATAAAAATGGTTGGAATTCGCATAATATAATAATCTGTGGGAAAAGTCGCCATTAATTCCCATTTTCGAGAGAATTTTATTCGCAACAATCTCCCAACGCTACTGTAACTCATTCTCTGATGGGCTTGGGAAAAATGAGAATTTTATTTGACTGATAGACATTTTGTTGGAGAGGACTATGAAAAAGACCTAAGTAATAACACGTAGTTATTTTCAACTCGAGACGACTTTATTGATTGACTTTTTCACAAAATTATTAAATCGAGAACGATCGACATAGCGGCACATATATATGTATGAATATAGACAGCACGCACAATAGAGCTTGTACTGATTTACACACAAACCAGATTCTGATGATCAGAATCTGAACTGATAAGAAGAACTGATGTTCGTGTTTATTTTATCTCTGTTGTTCATTTAAAAAAGCAACGAAGGCTTTTAAATATCAATATATAACTCGGCCATCCTGGCTTAATAATCGACCCGATTATTAAATCACGGAAATCAAATATTACCCAATAGAATAAAATTGAAAAAAATATTATTCATATTAATTGATGATCACACGCTATATAGCCGATCGTTCTTCACACAACAATGTATACATACGTATATTATCATGTTCAAAATTAATTTCCTTTGAATTGAAATTCTGTACACAGGAATTTGGGGTAGAGCACATATACGAAAAATTCATTTTTATGAATAATTTGAAAGGATTTTGAAGTTATTCAAAATTTTGCAAATAATTGAATAAAATCAATTATGCTTGTATGTATATCTTACTACATGAAAGAAGAATGAATGAAAGAAAAAATTGCAAATTATTAATAATAATTGCTTCGTATTTCTTGGGGAGCGGCACCGAGCCTACACGGGCTTCTCTGGGGAGGGGGGGCATTGCCCACCTGTGCCTCTACCTCCCTACGCGCATGACTATCCTGGCTACCCGACGAAAATATCAATAAATTTTCTATTCTCATCACATTACCCTGGAGGATAATAATAGCTAGACCTTTGCGGTCTATGAAATCATCCTTCCCTTCGGAATATTGTAAATCAAGTTAGTCAAATTTTGTTAGTTACGAACAATTTTCAGGAATCCGGTCAGTATACCATAGGAAAACAAGAATATGTTTTATTTCGGACATCCTTTTATCAGCACGAAGGTGAATATAAGGCTGACTTTTTTCAAATCGGTTTGCCACATTTTCAAATATTTCCCGATTGACTCGAAAGTGTCTTTCAAACTCTTCGCTTGTGTGAGTTGGCCGACTTCAATAATAATTTTTGATGCTGTTCCTTTTCCTCTTTGTTGGAAACGCCAATCTTAACAATGTCTCAGCCGCATCATCATCATCCCTTAAATAACTAAATATTTCATTTAAATTTTCTTTTTGCCACTCTTCTTGCTCAGTAGTGAATAGAGTCACTAACAGATTGCGTTTTTTCCATGGCAATGTTCTTTTGTTTTTCTTTTTAAATCTTATTTTCAATTTATTTCACTAAAAATCTACTCAACACAACTCAAACAAAATTCAATTTCGATATTCAATTTATTTCAACAACTATAACAAAACTTAATTCTTAATGTCAATAGAAAACAAAATTCTAAAATGTCATTTCACTCTTCTTTTTGTGTTTCACGAAGTTGTATGAAAAGCGTTCGGTTACTTTATGATGCATTTTACATTCTTCCTCCATCAGACGAGTAAGTTTCTACCCAGAAAGTTTTTGCACGAGAAGTACGCGAACAGACTTAGTACCGGCAGAGAGAATCCTGCAGACAGCACCTCCATTATGATTGTTCTCTCTGCTGTACTCTAAATTTTTTTAATTCATGCTACTACAGTATATTTGGCATTATGACATAAGCCCATCTGTAACTATTCATTGAGTTACATAATGTTGGCTCCAGAAGAAACATCTGGTTGTTTCGAGAAAAGCTCGGCGAGACCATCATTTTGTACTTTTATTTGGTTACTTTAAAAGAAAACAAAAACTCCCTATATAAATAAGTAATACATTTCACCCTTATTAAAGTAATTTAATCATCATGAGTAAAATAAATTAAAAAAAAAACCAAACGGTAATGTATATTCAGGGTCGTAGATAAGGCACTCACAGACCTCGCCTAGCGGGGGCCCCCTTAATTTATAGGCCCCAAACCGGTAACTAAAATTTTCAAAGAACTCCAGCATTTTACCAGAAATTTTGTAATATAACATATAAGGATATCGCATGACCATACTTGGGTTGTACCAGTAAATTGCTTGCTGGGATTTGTTAGCCGAACCCGTGGGACCCCTTCTCAGGTATTAACACCGCTACTGAACACTTCGATCTCTGTTTACAATTTCTTTGAGGATTTTCTTTTCTTTTCTTTAAAATATCCTGGAATAAGAAAAAAGAACTGTGCTTGCATTGTTTAAGTTGGATGGTTTTCGTAGGTGGTATAATGTATATGTATAGTATATGTGAATGAAGTAGGTTAGTATATACATGCATATATACTTCAGTTCCAATATAAAATTAACGACGCCTCGACCTGATGTATAGAAGCCCTCAATATTTCCTTAGAAATTTACTGTAAATTTATACATAATATTAGAGACCGATACAGAATCTACAAATAACTCCTGTCGGCCACCAAGAGTGAAAGAAAACTCTCCTGGAACATTTTTAGTAAATTTCTAAAAAAAAAAAAGTGAGGAAGTGTTTTTTTTCCGAAACTACGTTGGTGTACAAGATATCTCAAGTAGAGACCGTGACTGTTATCGAACTTTTTGAAAAAAATTTGAAATAAGATTTTTTTTTGTTCTATGTAACTGTTATAAAAGAGTTGTAAAATATTAGATTATAAGATAACAGCTATTTATTAAATGTATTTTTTTAGACAATCATAAATCTTACCGAAAACTTTTATGTATTTAAATCTTATAACAAAAGTCCCAAAATACTTTTATGTTTTCAAGTCTCATAATAATAGTTATAGAAGACTTTTATACTTTTAGCTGAGTATTAACAGTTATTACAGAATTTTATTAATAAAAGTATCTTGATAAGATTTTGCTAATATGCGGATATCCGGATACCCAGGTACTGTGGACTTGGACTATCCGATTCCAGAAATCTAAAATCAAATACCAAAATCTACAACACTCAAAGATCTGTAATAGATCCATCATGAGATATAAATAAATAATAGTCTTCTATAGCTATTATAACTGACTGTACAATATGGAACTTAAACGAATTAAAGTTTCTGGACTGACAAAAATTTATAAAAGTCTTCTAAGACAATTATCTGGAGAACAAATATTAAAAGATTTATGGGAGTTACATGAGGAAACTTTTATTAATTAAAGTCGGTTAGAACTCTTAGCACTGAGCTGAAATTATAGAGTCTTCTAAAACTGTTATTATGAGACTATTTTGTGACACCTTTACCATAAGACTTAAATAAATAAAAGTCTTCGGTAACAGTTATAATTAACTTTAAAATAAAAAAATTGATTGAAACTCTTATTTTGAGACTTAGAAGTTTCTTAGCAATATGATTAATTATTTTCCATGACGTTTCAAGTATACTGTTCAATCTAGATGGGACTTTTCAAACTGATTGTTAAAAATAACAGTTGTTTTCGGTCCATAATCTCCAGATATGTTTAATCGATGTTGCTAAAATTTCAAACAACATATTCTTTATAATAATATTATCTATCAGATATAAGAAAAATTCGTAATTAGTTTTTTGGATTTTAGAATAATAAATGCCAAATTTTACACCTCAATTATATTTTCACCAGAGGATTTATTTATAGCTATAATATGGATGTATGTATTAATACATGCATATACCTGAGGAGTTACAACTTGCGACTTCCATTTCTAAATGTATGTATATTTAAAAGGGTCCCTTAAAAATTTCGCACGTGTATTTTCACTGCTTCGCAAATTGAAATTAATGCTAAATGTCGAGATGGTGTGAGAAGAAATTTATTTGTGGATATCATGTATGTATGGTTCCATTAATGGTATCAAAGAAAATAATAACACCAGCTCTAACACTTATATGTATCGTAAATATGATGAAAGAATTTGTTTTATGGGCATTGATAAAACAGGGAACAAACCTTTAAAAATAACTACTTAAGCATTTTCTATGTTAACTAAAAATCTCCTGTGTCCTATTCGGTATAAGTCTACCAAAGGCTGCTTAGTGGAAAGGTGGTACCACATTGTAAATGTGATGTAAATGGTATCACGAAGCTATAAGTAATAACGAAATATGTGTACCAATACGTAATGAGATGAGCAAAAGGATGCGTGACTAAATCACAAAATCTCCTTCCTAGGTTGGAGCTAGCTCGAATCTCCGTTAACATAATCTGACAACTGTTGCGGCATGTAGACTTGAAGAAAATATAAAAAAAAAGTCTAAAAAGGAATTTTTTCATAGTCCATATACTGAAAACAGCAAAAAGGTAGAGGAGGATGAAAAGAAATTACCTGGAATTGTCTCGCATGAATAATTCAGTGCAAAATAATTCATGCGGAAAATGTATCTCTTCTTTCTGTGTTTGTCACCCATCATGCCACAAAATCTGGCTACTACTACTGCTGTAAGTCATTTTCAACCACTCGAATCAAATTTCCAGCGCCAAATGAGACCCGCTGTCGTTATCTTTTAGAGTACCTATGTAATCAGTATCAGTGGTTATGGAATTATCGTGCTATGAGCGCTTTTCTTTCCCGTTTATCCGTACTTACTTCATCTAAATTTCTCCAATTTCATAGAATTTAATAAGAAACGAACGAAGCGTTTGTGTCGTTGAAAGAAATGGTCCAAAGAGTTCATAGCAGTTTTTAAAACTACAGGATTTTGCTATCCTCAATAATTGTCACTAAAGTGCTGGCAAGGTAAATGGGGACATTTTTAAATTGTATTGCCAATGAAATTTCAAACGGGAATTATCTAAATTCTATGTTACATGAATATCTCACAGTTGAGATTACTTCTGCCTTCAAACAGTGCATATTAAAACTTTAAATATTTTAATTTTGGGGACACTTCTAGAGTAAGATATTACAGAGTGATAGATAATATTCGACGAAGATTTAGGGAGTAGTATGATTAAATAAAATTGTCCTGTATAACTCGTGAATAGTCCAACGATACCTTTGGTTAGATTATGTTAGAGTGATGGCTAACGACATACCTACGCTCAACCACATCTAGATCATCGGTGGTCCATTGTGACGCCAGAGTTGACTCTTCAATTTAGAGGGATTCATTTAAAGCCATCCCCGTCGGCATTTAAATGTAATCACTGCAAATTATAAATTTGTATGGGCTTAGGTTTCTTTTTCAAATTTTGTAAATGCGGGATAAATTGCGTGGGTAGTAAATAAATACATAAATTTGTTTCATTGTTTATGAAATTGTCATTAATTTATTGAAGATTAAGAAAACAATGGGAAATTCATGACCATCAAAAGAAGCAGTTCTTAAGTGCTTATATGGGCACAGGGAGCTACCATACAGCCCTCTTTTTCCGACCACTTTTTGAACTGGGAACATCCAGCCCCACTCCTACTACAAAGCTAAGTCCTACGTCCGCTACAGCGTTCGGCTTCTGGCAGTCGATAAGGTCTGATGTGAACGGTAGGTATTCCAGGTAGCGTAGGAATTTTGTATTCAGCGGCAATGGTGCATGTAAAAAAGTCGACTTCTAAGTAAATTATATCGTAATATTTTAGCATTACAATGTCACGAGTATAGCCAGCCTTTCTGGTATTGGATTCTTTTCCAGATACAGTATTAAGGCATTTGAATTTATTTCTTTATTTTAATTATTTATATTATGTAACTGAGCTTTTATTTAGGTTTCTATAAATGTGATACCTATCTTGCTGGTTGGAAATGGGGAGAAGTATATTTGCCTGGTCATTATCATCTTGCTCTGAATTCCTTATTAATACTTCTGGTTTTAATACTTGATGTTCACAGCCTATTTAATTTGTTTTTATCCTGGCTTCTATCTGTTTATGTGCCGGTATTTTTAAGTTTTCGATCTCGCACATGGCCGCTTTATTATATAATACTAGGGGGAGCCCGTCGGAGTTACCCGGCGATAATATGTCTTTATATGTGTGTGTTTGCGAGCGTGTATGAGTGTGCGTGTATACATTCATATGTGTGGGAGAGTGTAGCTCTCTACGTCGACGCGTTCTCATGCAGTGCCCAAATATATAGTAAACACGAAATTTGGTATGGAAATCGTACGAAGGAGTTGCCCGATTGGTCCCATTTTCCAACTATTTTTGCAATTTTTATGAAAACGCCGTGTACGAAATATGAGCTGAAAACACCACATAGTAATTTTTTTTATGGCAACCTTACGAAGGAGTTGCCAGTTTGCTCCCATTTTTGAACTCAATTTAAATTTTTGTTAAGAAAGTCCCGTATACAAAATTTGAGCCCTCTACGTCTACGCGTGAGACAGCTTCCAAATATACAGTGACAAGCTAGAGTTTTTTATTGCAACACCAAAATGTGGTGGCCCGGTTTGGTCCATCTTTGAACTTCTGTTTGCAATTTTCATGAAAATTTCGTATACAAAATTTGAGCTTTCCCTGTCCTCGAACACTTTTCAAATACATAGAGAACAACCAAAGTTTTGTGTGGTAACATCAGGAGGAGGTTGCCCGATTCAGACCATTTGTGTAATTTTACTTACTATTGATATGAAAACACCAAGTACTAAATTTTAGTTCTGCACGTCTAAGCGTTCTCATGCAGTGCCAAAATATAGAATTAAAAGTAAAGTTTTTATATGGCAACTTTTACGAAGGAGTTGCCCGATTTAAATAATTTTTGAACTTGTATTTGCAGTTTTTATGAAAACGCCGTGTACAAATTCCAGCTTTCCAGATCGATGCGTTGTCAGGCAGTTTTTTTACGTCTAAAGAACAGCGCCATCTATCGTGACCGAAACTATTCTATCCCTCAAGCTGGAACCAATGAAAGTCATTCACAAAATTTCATTGAAATCGGTAGGACGGTTTCGGAGATTAGCGTGTACAAACACAGTGACACTGAATTTTTAAATATTAAGATACATACAAATATAATAATTTTCTTGTACATCAATCATATCACGTTTGAAATTACCTTCACACGGAGCATAAAAAAAAAAAAAAATCCGGTGCGTTTTAAAAAGTCAGATTAACCGTTTCGAGTTAAAAAACCCATTCTAATAGTGAGCTACAGAAAGAAATTTACAACTTGTTTAAAATTTTTTTAATAAAACCAAAATTTCATATTAAATACAAATTCAATTTATTTGGTTACAATTTGTACAAATAAGAATTTTTTTTATGTATTTACTGAAGTTGAGTATACAATCATTTTAATTGTATATGATCCCAAAAATGTAATGGAAAGCTCATTGTAGATTGTATAAGTTAATAAGAAAATGACATTATTTTAAACCTATTGTTCTCGTGTCTCCATTCATTCATTCATAATTTCACATCGTGTTTGCCTAGCAATTAGCGAAATTTACTTCACTCATTACTCCCACTATAATTTCAGCCAGATCAACACCGGATCAGAATCGCTAGCTGAAGCACAAGAATGGGGAAAGGTGAAGATTATTTCCTCAAATTATTATTTCACCTGCTACAAGTGTAACACGATTTTATTATAATTCTAGCAAGTAAGTTTCTATTTAAATAACTTAAATAACGTAGATGCAGAAGAATAAAGAACCGTTTTATATCAACCGCAGTTTGCTTTGACCTTCAAAATTATGAAGAAGATGAAGAATTAAAACATTGGGGGTTAATTTGGTATCCAGAAACAGATCAGTTTTATATCAGATTCAACCATGTGGAAGAGAATAAAATAACACTACGACTAGTTTCTTCAAATATTGCAAGGCTATTTAATCCCTCAGGTATTATGAGCCTCGTCATAGTCAGTGACAAGATTTTCCTGGATGAAATATTGCAACTTCGATTCGACTTGGATGCAGTGCTATAGCTTTAACTACATACGAGGTGGAGGAGATTTCCGTGAAGAGCTAACGGCTTTCAATGATATCAAGTTCGATAGGCATGTACTTGTACATGTACATCATAGTATCCAAATACATGCCTTTTCTAACGATTTAGAAAGGTCTTATGGTGCTACTGTATACATACGATCAATCAACCAGGAAGGACGGACTATAAAAAGATTGTTTTGTGCGAAATGTTGGAAGCTTCATTAAAAAGGTAAACTATTCTCCGGTTTAAACTATACGCAGCTGCATTAGCTACCCAACTACTTGAAAGGATGAAGGGGATCTTAAGTCGTAGTCGCTTGGATACATTCGACGCCTCGAATTTCCAAACTTTCGTAGGGAACTAAATCGCAATTATAGCAGAACGTTCCATAGCTCGATAGTGGCGACACGTCAGGTCAGCAGAAAATCCTGCTCATATATTACATAGAGGTCTGGCTACTTCTATAATGGCCAAATGTACGGTTTTATGGCCCGCCGTTCCTGCATATGAAGGAAGGATTATGGCCAGCAACTTATCTAAAGAGTGCTCTATGCCATATGGAAATCAGGAAACGCGAGGCACAATTAATTGCACACACAACAAGAATCTCAATGTAAATATCACCACCGATAATTCACAGCCCTTTTTATACCGGATTAAACACACCACATGAAATGGTTAATCATCTGTATGCTATAGCAACAGTAATGCAACAAAATAACTACAAGGACGAAATAAAACAAGTAGACCGTCATCATGAGCTACACAAGAATAGCCCGTTAAGTTCACTGACTCCATTCCAAGACGAAATTCGTCTAATCAGAGTAGGAGGTGGATTAGAAGCTTCATCACTTTGGTATGATGTTAAGCATCCTATATTACTACCCAATGCTCATGGAAATTGTTGACGACCGCTATTCATCACTTGCAACTTAGAGAGCATTTTTGCCCATAATGGAGAAAACAATAGCCAGGTCAATTGTGAGTTTTACCTGGTCGCTTAATACGAATTATATTCGATGGCCGTTGATTTCGCTTACTCCTTTGACACTCTTGCGGACCAGATAAAATGATTAGATCCTTGAATAACCACCATGAGAATATCCTCGTTTGGAGCAAACCGAATCGCATAGAATCCAATACATCTAAGTTCCTAAGCTGTCCCATCCCTTTAAAATAAGATCATAATTTTTCCACTCCCGTTTCTTTTGATGGAGCACTGCTTGACGATACACCGTCTTTATGCATTCTTGGCATTAATATTTGAAGTAAATTAAGCTGAACAGATCACATAGTCTCTGTTACCAAATAGGCATCGAAATATCTTGGATTTCTGAAAAGGTGTGAGAAATATTTCAGCACATCGATTCTAGCGCTCCTCTACAGGTCCTTTGTCAGACTTAGAATGTTATACAATTACCATATGTAGGCCGGGGCTGGTCGCAGAGGTTTTGCTTCATTGGCTATTGTCCAAAAGAGGGCCTTCAACAAAACTTGTCATATGGACTCACACGCGCACCGCCGAAATGTTGGTTGCCTATCGCTCCTATATTGCTACATGAATGATCAATGTTCTTATGAAATATCTAGTCTGATCCCTGATTCCTGCATATAATACTCGCACTGCAAGCCGCGCACATCCTTTTACCCTTCAAAATACTTTCCCCCGTGTTCCGAACGTGGAACAGTCTCCAATCTTCTATCTTTTCTCCGGCATGCAATCTGCGAAAGCTTAGGAGTAGCCTAGATCCGCACCTTCGCCTCCTCTAACGTTCCTTTCTTTATCACATTCTTGCCATGCTGTTGCATAATTCATAGCATATCCCCTGAACCTGGGTTAATAATATAAAAAATAAAAATTTCACACATTCTTAACTTGCCGACGAAGCTATATACGTACAAGGTATGTATTGCATCTGTTCTGTGACTGCTATTTTAAATAAATGTAAATTTTTAATTCCTCTATTTTACAAAGATAAAATTTATGATGAGTCATGAGTTTGAATAAAATACATTTCCCTGGTTCTACTAAATAAAATGGATAATTGGGAAGTTTTACACTTCCACCATTTACAAACCAAAACAAATTGAATAATCTAACGTCCTCCTTGACTTTTCGGAGTGGCAAAGATCCTTGTGCAACTTTCTTCGTTGCGAGTGGTAGCCACTTGCTAATCTCTTCGACTCGTATCTTTTAAATGATAATTTTTGTGCATTTGATATTTGCGAGTGGTGGCGAGTGTCTTCAAACTTTTGTTTAGTTTTCACCATATACCATTTTTAAGCCATAGTTGCCCCCTCCCCCCTCACAAAATTCCTGAAGCCGCCACTGCATACAGATAAATGAATCCTTTATTATTTATTACATCACATGACTACCAACTAAAGTGCACGTTTTTCTTTATAAAGAAAAACGTATTTTTTTTTAGATGCAGATGATTTCCGCTCTTTCCAAAAAAGGTTTAAAACCGAAGCAAGACGTTTTACTAAACTGAAAATCAAAGGAAATACTTGGCCTCATATGAGGAAATCACAGTTCCTTCTATGTGTATAAAGTTGAAAAATTAGAAATTGTATTTTCACGACCCCGTCCTTCAGCTCTAATATCATAAACTCCTGTAGCTCCACTCTTTCACATCATGTAACCATAAACCAATCAGTTTCGTGCTCGCCCACTCACTGAGAATTGAATAGGAAACAGTAATGGTGAAAATCTTTTTCTTATAAAAGTGTAGTAAAGAAAAAAGTGAAAATGTTAGTACATACAAAGTAGTATACACCGCAAGAAACCATATATTGCCTTATGAAAGCTACGACAGCTACACACACCACGCAAGTACTTACACGGAACTGTCCTTGGAGCTATATCCCTTGTCCCCCATTGGCAATTCCGCAGATATAGATTAGGTAAGCAATCGATTTGTTGTGGGTGAGAGGAATCTTACTTTAAAGTAATTTTATCCGATAAAATATAATTTTTATTTCCTTCTGCATCCCTGTTTCAGTTTGGTTTGACCCACATAACCACAGTGATTCAATGAAATATGTGCATCCCTTCGTTTGGTGCAAGGACAGGGATTCGCTACGTATATATATATAGACAGCCTTGGAGGCACTTGTTTTACTCTTTTTCACACCCGTGCGGCTAGAAGTGAAATAATTGTTCGCCGGTAGTGTCGATACAGTGGTAAACCGAATGGTGCTGGAGGTTACCCGATTGATTCGAATTGTGCACTCAACCAGCATGCAGTAATTAGGACCTTTATCAAATAAACTGCTTTGCAGGATAAAAAACATGCGAAATCTCTATATTCTCTCCATGGGCAATTTAAAATTCGATTTCGGCAGCTTTATTAAAATTTTGCTGTTACCATAATCGATTAACGAATTCTAAACTGATACATGACAGTGCTTAACAGTATGGAACATTTGCGCGGATACACACAACAATACAACAAAAGAAAGGTACTAAACGCGTTTTTAGTTAAACTAAGTTTAAGTAAAAGGCATTTGATAACTTTCCTTTGTTGGTAAGTTGAGAGTGCATGTCGCTTCCTAACTAGAAATTTAGTGTTATACGTACACACTTACATATTCAAATATTCACTTTTGTTATAAGTTCAAAAAGAGTAGCTCATAAAACAAACTCAATTCACAATTGACGCAAGGACCGCGAAATAAGATAAGATCATGTAAGCCTCACGAAGCACCTAAGAATACCTAGGGCAGCTTTCGTTGAAATTTTCACCGACGGAATCAGGGAATTACTAATATCGATGAAGTCGGTTCAGTTATTTCGTACTGTCTGGATTTTTTCTTATTCTTTTATTACCTCAACAATGGAGATTAGTTTTCACATCACCAATAGCAGAGTTATTTCTTCACGTTGCGGAAGCGTTTTTTTCTTTTGGCTTATTTCTGAACCCATCGAAATCTCTGATTATCTTCTTTGAGGAAGCCAAGCTATAGTTTCCGGATTAACTTACACATTTAATAAATAAACTGTGAACAATAGAAGCTTTCCATAATTTTGTTGGTGTTAGTATTAGTATGTAAAACTAAATCAAAGTCAAGCACCAGATGAAATGACGTACAATGCAACATAGAACAAACAAGTAAAAAATATAGAATTGTGTAGATCAATTGTTGTGATACCCCGTATGTAATTTCGTAAGGTTACCCATCTGTGCAAATTTGATTTTCTGAAATAGTTTTTCGCTTATATTTCAAGAACTGATTACAACCAATTTCATAGGATTTTATATTCTGAATAACTTTCACTACATTAAAAAGTCTATGTGTGATCGTCTTCACAGCATACGTAAAAATCTTACAGTTTTATACAGCAAATCGAAGAAGGGGTTGTCCGATTAAGTCCACTTTTGAAATTATATTTATCATTTATATAAGAACGCAGTACACAAAATTTCAGCTCTCTACATTGGCACCTTCTGAGGCAGTGCCCAAATATAGAGTAAAAAGCGAAATAGTCGTATGACAACCCCACGAAAGAGTTACCCGATTTATCCTATTTTCGCACTTCAATTTACTTTTTGTTCAAATCCTGTGTGCATAATTTTAGCTCTATAAGAATGCGCGCTCTCGAGTTATCGTTAGGACGGTCCGACGGACGGACGGCCAGGCAAACGGATGAACAGATAGACGGACGGACACACAAAAGGACGGATAGACAGACAGATGGACAGACAGACGGACAGAAATGCAAAAATCAAATTAACTTTTAATATGGTGTGAAATTCACTTTGCTCTAGAGCATTATGATTTCTTTATCTAGATTCTAAAATGTATGTATTATCATTGATTACAAAGTATGTAGAAATGCCAATTCGGTTTTGTCGGCTGTTCTTAGAAGTTGTCGTATGTGTCGTAATTCTTATGTTATCAACCAACCAATTCAAGACAATTATTTAGGTTTAAAAACATAATGAAACTGGGAATGAATTGTTATACTGAAAACTGTCTTGTTAGCGGCGACGCGAAGGGGTAATTTTATTTATGGCCGAGAAATTTTTCCTAGAAATTGAAAGCAAGAAAAATTACGAGTTTTTGTTCATTGATTTATTCTTTGATATTTATTCGAGCTGGCGTTTGAATGTTTTTCAGTAATTTGCAATTTGTTGTCACTTTATCTTTAAAAAAATAATTAAAGTGTATTGAAATATCCCAGCAAACAATTTGGCGAGGTTTTGCCAAAAGTAAGGAATGAGCAATAGTTGCGAAACAGGGACAGCATTATGGCAATAAAGTGTGCATATGATTCCCTCTCTTTCAACTATTGCCTATTTCTCGCTTTTAGCAAGCCTCATTGAAAGTCAATTAAAGAAATGGAAAGAACGAAAAAAACATAAGTTTTTGCTTCTGTTTGTTTATTTGACAGCTATGAAAGTGCAGTCCATAAACACAATCGTAATTAAAAGAAGAAAAATTATAATAACCTATTGTGGAAATATATAAAAAAGATTGCCTTTACGTTTACGAATTACAAAATGTCAATCCAGACACATTAAAAGTAAGTTAAAATTGGTAAATTAAAAGTAATTTACTCAACCCTCGCAATTCGCAAGTATATAAAATATATATACTTGCTTTTGGTAAGGAATAGGCAAATTACTTATAAATTACCTTTTTTAGCTTACTTTCTTATGTCCGTTTAGTCCGCCGCCTAAATTATAAACGAGCATTTGGCAATATCGTTTTCGAGGGTTATGCTTGCCCATGGCAAGTTACTTTCGAGTTATTTGCGATACATTTTGTTTGCTGGGATACGTATTTTATTAAAAATCCATTAGTAGTATTTAATCTGTGTGTTCTGTAATATGCTTATTTTATTAAGAATTTTTTGGGTATTAATTTTTTGATTTATATGGATATATGTAGGTAAGCATATAATATATACAGTAGAAAATTTCTTTAAATAAGTTAATTGAATTCTTAGTCTTCAAAATTGAATTTTTCTTGGTATTGGTACTTAGTAGTTCCACAGTATATATCATACAGTAGCCCAGCTCTGTCAAAACTGTCAAGCAAGTAGGATGCTTCTATAAAGAGACTATACTTTCTCTTTCAACAGTTTTAACTAACACAATAGTAAATTTCTAATGCAAAGGTTCCTATGCAAATCTAAAGTGGAAGAAACAAAACTGACAGCATGCACAAACTTGTGCTAGAGGAAGAGGGACGAAATGACAATCAAAACTATTTCTGCAAGGAAAAAAAAGCTAAAACAATTTGTTCCACTTCCCATGCTATTCGACTTGGTAGAACGTCGTAGTCCTATCAAACTGTCACAAACATTATTACCTTAGATATATAGCAAATAGGAATGGTTGAATCGTGTATAATTCGGGTACATGAGCGTAATTTGTCAAAGCTGCGTGCATGATTGTCAAATCTGCTTTTTTTTTTGTGAGCAGATTTAGTCCATTTAAATTTCTTTTTTGAAATTTAACAAAAGTACGTAATCAATTCTTTTCAAAACTAATTATCTTTGAAGTTTATTTAGTGCAAAGTTTTATAGTGCCACTAGTGCCTATTAAAATCTTCATATCAGCAGGGGCGGATTTGATCACTTGGCCGCCCTAGGCCTATGGAAGATTGCCGCCCCCCTACTCCCTGTAAAACACGAAAAATTGAATGATCTATATCCAGTGAAGGGACCCCAGGCTAGAATTAGCGGAGTAGGCTGCCTCATAAATCGGAGTAGATTTGAAAAAAATGGAGTAGAATTAAAAATAACGCTTTCCAACGAATTATTTTATTTAAAAAAACGAAAAAGTATAAAAATGTAATGAAATACCCACAACTACAAGAAAAAATCGCCGCCCCCTAAATCTGCCGCCCTAGGCCCGGGCCTACTCGGCCTATAGGGAAATCCGCCCCTGCATATCAATTAGAAAAACAGAAATGAAGTGCTCGGTCAGTGCTTGCAAATATAAATTGGATTACAAACTAGGGAATCCTGTTTGAGGCAACTGCACTATCTAAATTATTTTTTTGTTAATAGAAGCAGAGATTTATATAAATTAATTATGTAAATTGTTTCAAAATGCTCCGCTCAAAACCTTTGTTTACGTTTTGCATATTTACAATTTGCTTAGAATAGGGATGGCGGGTAAATACATGTAAAAATGGACTACCAACACAAACAGAAATTCATTACGCAAAATTTGGCTAATCACCATTCCTGTTTGCTATATATTCAAGTTATTACAGCCATTTTACCTGTTACACTGTCCATGGAACGAACACCACAGTGCAATCAAACAGCTGTTTGGTAATGGAACAATACAGACTGGTGCTGAGATGTGTACTTACATAAAACTAATACTTCTCCCAACCATTGTGCAACTAGCTACTGTGCGTTCATTTACATCCGTATCATACTTAATAGTTCCCTCTTGTGGGAGAAATTTTGAGGTTTTTTTTTTTTGTAATTAAAATTCTAATACACTGTGGTAGTACTCCGATTTTGTGTGTTTTGTTTTAATTATAATTGTTTTGTGGAATCGTAATACGAAATCTAGTTAGTACGTACTTGTTCCTATCAAGGTTGTCCCAGATTGCCCTACTGTCCCCTAGGTGGAACACTCAGAGATTACCTAAAGATTTATATTCAATTTAATTAATCTCGTACTACTCTCATTGTATGTATTTGCTTCTGCGCATTTGAAGTAAACAAATCAACCGTTATATTTTTCGCTTGCGTGTTGGTAGTTTCTATTTCTTTAGGAAGTGAAATTTACAGCTTGCCCAATATCGTGTACAAGGTAAGTTTTTAAATAGTAACTTGATATATTTTCTTTGCCAACTGTTAATGTCAAAGTGTGAGATGTAGTCTCGAACGTAGGGGGGGGAGGATGCCGGTAAAATGAACAACTCAGGTTTTTTCCACCTCAAATATAAGAATTTATTAAAATTCATTTGCTTAAAACGAAATATCATAGCAATTTAATTCAATGATAATCCAATCAACTAAAATTAATCTACAAACCACTACACAATTCAGTAAATCAAAACATTAAAACCCAAATTAAAATTCAGTTCCATTTTCTTCGTTCCTTTAGATCTCAGAAAAAGAAGACCAGAATTAATTATCTGTCAACAGAACAACGATAGAAATATTTATGCTGCTATTGAATATGAGCAGCAGGGTAGCAAAACTACTCCTTGGTAGTGCATGAGAGCACAAGTCTAGCAAAGTTCTCGGTGCTAGTGCCTGAGAGCACAAGGGTAGCAAATTGCTCGGTGCTAGTGCATGACAGCACAAGGGTAGCAAGATGCTCGGTGCTAGTACGTGACAGCACAAGGGTAGCAAAATGCTCGGTGCTATTGTGTGACAGCACAAGGGTAACAAAATGATGTAGATGATAAAAATGTTGCAGATTAGTCTCTGCGGCAAAATTATTCTTCTGCTTAGGTGTGGGCATTAGTATTGCAGATTAATCTCTGCGCAAAATTATTCTTCTGCTTAGGTGTGGGCAGGGGTATTGTAGTTTAATCTCTGCGCAGAATTATTCGTCTGCGTTGGTGTGGGCAGGAGTATAGGAAATGATAGTATATTTCAGATTAGTTTCTGAAATATAGAATTAATCTTCTATAATGGAGGTCTGGATATCTTTCTTGTTACTCAGATTAGTCTCCGAACCAGATAAACTCTGAGCCAAGAATGATTTTCTGGAATGGCTCGTCGGCTTTATATAGCCGCTGTATCCAGTTATGAGCTCTCGCCTCTCGGTGTTGCCCTATAAATGTTTTGATACATTTGCTTGAATTCTGACCGCGGCGAAAATAACTGACAGAAGTGATGTCACTTCATGATATTATAAAATTTAAATATACTGGAGGTACATGTCTTTTGCGGTAAGTTGAAGATAATTCTAATTTACTTATTAATTACTAATAATTTGTTTGTCTGTTTCTAAATAGAATGAATCACGGGATCTTATTGACAGTGGAATATGTACAGGTGGATAGAAGGATTAGATAAGTATTGTAACACAATTTCCGCGTAAATAGAAAATTGCTCCGGCCGAGCGGTAGCGAGGGTGCTCTTTAATACACTGCATGTCGTCGCCGCTGCAAATCCTCTTTCAATTGCGATTCATACATCCGCTTACAAAGCAGTGTTCTGCTGAGCACTTGGCTCACACTTGGATGTAGGATACACAACAGTCGCCAGTCGTTGACTAGGGTGTGTGAATCTTAGGAGATATCGCTCAAACTTGCGTAAAAGTTCCTTTCACGATGTGGGAACAGGTCGGGTGTAGAACAGACTACACTCACAGATCAGCCTGCCACTCCCATTTGCACAATTCTTCTGAAAAGTGTCCCAGTACAGCTTAATTGCAAAAGAAAACGAACTGTGGAGGTAACTTTGCCAGGGGCAGACAAGTTCCACTTAAAATGTACTGACTCGACTCAATCAATAATGTGGAACTATTGGAGAAATCTTGCCGGGGATAGGAAAAGTTCACTGAAAAGTGTCTCGACTCGACTTGACGATCTATAACTTATAGTGGGAATAGTTGAGGAAGCTTTGGCAGGTGTGGGAAAAATTGTGCTTAAAAGTGTATTTCAGATGTTTAACAGCTTGCTAGGAACTACATCCTCAGAGGGGAAAACGAAGCTCTTTGTTTGAGTGTTTCTTGAAGATGTGGGCGGAGCCAGAAGGTGAAAATTTCCATATCACCTGTTTACTTCCGTCGTAAACTTGAACGCTAATATCCTGTATTCACGGATTTATTATGTGGTGAGCTTGTCGATTCGCTGCCGACATTTATTAATGCCAGCACTTAGAAAATTCGTCGATTTGCCGTCGGCGTTTGCAACATTCTGCGCCTTAGGATTTTCTGCTGAAAACTCACGGAAAATTTATAGACTTGAATAAAGACTTGGCGGAAAATAAGTTGAAGCCGCAATTGTCAGTTTACTGCTAAGGGGACTGATTTGCCGTCGGAATTTGTGAGCTTAGGCGAGTAGAAAAAAAGAGTCGATTTGCCGTCGATGTCTAATAAGTACTCTGCCTTAGAATTTGTTGGTGATCTTTCACGAAAAATTTATAGGAGCGGAGAGAGACTGGGCAGAAGATAAGATAACAGCACGATTGTCGATTTTCTACTAATATTCGCTGACACACAGGTTATAACTAAGTGGATTGATTTACCGTGGGCATTTAGCAAATAGGAAAAGCAAATAGAAAAAGTGTCGATTTTCCGTCGGCATTTATTAAGTTTTCTACCTTGGGACTTTCTGGTGATACATCACGGAAAATTTAGTCACGTTATTCCTATAGGGGTTTTTAAATAACGAATTAAAGGTAACAAATTGTTAAACTTAGAAGTAAGGGAATCTGACACAAAAGCAAAAGAAAATCTGACATCGAGCCGTGGCTCTATTCTGCGAACAAAGGCGCGGTAAGTAACAGAGTATTCATTCCAGTTCGCAAATGGCACTTAATTTTTTTTTTTTTTTTATTTAGCTTTATCACTTTATAACAATTTCGAAATAATGATTTGCGTAATGAAAACCTGAAATAAAATTTAAGGAGACCTGAAATAAACAAAAAAAATTGATGCTCAGTCCAAGCTCTATTCTGGAACCAGAAGAACCGTCTGTATCAGTATAGTTGTATGTTTAATAGAATCCACCGACTGTGATAAATTAACCGTTCAGACGAGCTACATTGAATTCGCACTAAAATAATAAAAAAAAAAAACAACCAAAAGCTCTTATCTTTTGCTCTATCTGTAGAGCAGAGGGTGCCGGTACCTTAATTTAAATTGGGATGACCAAAAAAAAGCGAGAAAAGCTCGTAACTAATAAACTTCTTTTTGCTGGATATTAAATACTAGCTGAAAATAAGGAAAAAGACAAAGAGAGAAAGTGGTACTTATCAGTTTGTTCACTTTTTGACTAGGAACAGAATCCGCAGATTAGCCTGCCCGTTAGTAAACGGGTTCCTCTACCTGTAACTAGATTCCTGTTAGTAACTAGGTTTCTTTGTCTTCCTCTATATTTCCTCAATCCAGTTTTTCAAATCACAAGACTCCTACGTTTTGCTAAATTTCCTTTCTTTTATTCCACTTATATATAAAATTTGTACAACTTCAATAGAACTTTTCAAAGACAGAACTTTTTTTTTTATAATTTTTACTGAATCTATATTTAAGATCTGCAATTTTTCTTCCATGATAGACTCTCTTTTTCGTTCCATCCATGGGTGACCGTTCCCCGATGTTGTGGCGGCCAGATCTGACTAGTTTCCGGATGCGGGTGAATTTCCTTGTGTCACTGGCTGCCATCTGCTCGTGGTTTGGGGGTCCCCACTCAGAGATCACATATGTATATGCGGCCATCGATGACGGTAGCTAAAAGCTACTGTCTGTCTCGCGCTAACATGTGATTTTAAGCTCCTCACTGTGGGGTATGCGGATAGTTTCGCAACAGTATTTGGGTTTCTTTAGGTTTTTTGGAGACTTGGTAATCTATGGTTACTTTTGTATTTGTACATGAATACATCGGTGGACTGATTACAAGGTATTATAGCTATATATAGTCCAAAATATTTTTAGTATAATTCATGCAGCACGTAGAACGGGAGCGGAATTCTTATCGTCTCCCGACAGTAGAAGTTACAGTAGATTGGAAACATCACGGCACATCAAAATAGCCAAAAAAGCAGATTCGCGATTATGGCATAACGACACCAAATAAATTTAAATATCAATAATTGCACATTTGCTTATTTGCCTCCGACTGTACGATTTTGTCAACAATATCATATATCAAGCCATCCCTTCTCTAAAGTAATATTCCCCTATCCAAATTTGAAATTCCCCTCAATAATTTACAATTTTCCCTCGCCCGTGCGGCGTAAACATACTTGCCCCCGACAACCGAAATGCTTCCTAACCAACAGGGTATTGAGGCACCACCAGTCGAAACAAATGCAGCGTTATGAAAACATATCCATATGAATGAAATTAATCTAATGCATGCTAACGGTATAATAGTGTTTGTAGGTCCCATAGAAGCGTTTTTTCAATTGCATTTTTCATGCCTGAGGTTTAGAACTATTTCTTATTGAGTGTAGCCCGACTGTAAGTGGTGAACGAGCAACTGAGATGTGTGACAACATAGGGAGAGACCTGACGAGTTCGAATGCCATACAATTTGTTGGATGTTGTTCTATTGATGATTGAGCAGAACTGCAAGCCACATCCTCAGCCAGTGGTGTCGGTTCCGATATCTTACCCGGGGATTACACCTGCAAGTACAGCTTGCATGCAACTTGCACTGACATCCGTCTTGCACGTGTAATCCAACTGCCATGCAACTTTCAGCGAACTTGCATGATGAAAAATCATGGAAGCTGGGAGATAGTAATTTGACATTTATACAGTTTTCAAAATGGCGGAAACGAAATGCTTGAGAGAAATTCATAAATTTATACCGGGAAAATGACATTTTCTGGGATCATTTGCAATACATCATTTACCAACACCTTCTTCACCCTTTTATCTTGGGTTTTTATCATTATGATACTTCCTTTATTGCCATAATTTTCCAATATACGCAAGATTTTACGTCTCAATGCCATTTTTTAATTGAACTTACATGCAAGCTGATAAGACATCAACCGAACTGCCTTCCGCTGTCAAGTTAAAAATCGTGTTGGAAGGGAGTCTTGCATGCAAGCTGTACTTGCAGGTGTAACCGTGGGGTTAGACAGAGCCCGAACGTGTTCGAATGCTATTATTTTCGTTGCATGTTGTTCTATTGCTTTTTATTTGTTTTCTTCAAAGGGAGGTAATTTTTTAATGCTTCTCTTCGATAGTTTACAGCGATGGGCAAATAAAAGGCTTTAAGGAAAATATTTTTTAATGAAAATATTTTGAAGAAATTTTTTGCCGTAATTTTTTATTTCCTTTCGTTTTCATTTGTTTTAATTAAATTACATCGGAAAGCGTAAGGGAAGCAATGCTTCCCTTGCTTCTAAGGATCCCAAGACACTGGCACCCATCGATCATCTTACTCATAAGTTTTTGTGCGGCAGAAGAAACATGCTGACCCGTTCAAAATGGCTTACTGGAAGTTTCGTACTTTTTATGACTCGTCTTTGCTGCCTATCGAGCTGACAAAGGCGGGATTATCTAAGTAGCATGAGTTAATGCACTTCACGTACCTGAGGTTTTATTTAGAGTTCTCTCGAAAAATCGCCAAACGTAAATTTTTATGTAGTCACTCTTCGAAAAAGTTCATTTTTAAATTACACAATTTTTATGGGCTGTACAAAGATCCATCTCTCTACGCTAGCGTATTCGCAACAAGCCTTAAAATATATCGAGAAAACAAAATTTTACGAAAGACTTGCCCAATATCGCCCATTTATGAACTTGGATTTAAATTTTTTATTAAAAAATAAAAACAACACAATTTGACAAATTTAATTTCATATCTAAGTGTTGGCTGCGGGTGGCTCAATAATTCTGGGTACTTTTTCTTTTGGAAAGTACTATACATTACCTGCATTTGGTACTAGTATTAACGTTCTTTTTAATTCGAATGAGCAACTAAAATTCTGCAGGTTTTTCCAACATTAATGTTATATTTCCTATTAAATTAAATTTAAACTTTTTATTAAATTTTCATTAAGTTCTACCCAAGCTCAGTGCAAAGTTGTGAAGCTTCTTAACATTGTTTATTATCGCCAATGCAAACACAAACAATAGCGCGTCTCTTCTTACTGTCTCTGGATAATTGAACCACCATGCTTAGTTTCTTTCCCTTCTTTTGTATGTTGTACAAGAAGGAAACCATATTATAAAGTTATTAGTTTCTGCCCAAACGTATGTATTCTTACGTCTTTATCCGCCAGCACTTAGAAATGATTTCGCTGGCTTTTCTAATTTCAGCTTTCCATTATTCCTACACACATAAAATTTCATTATCACATCAATTGACAATTTCAAAGGAAGTCGTATGCAAGAAGGTTCCTTTCATTCTTACTTAACTTGAATAATTTCTTATTAAGAAATAAATTAACTTTTCGTCGTGCCCTACTTCAAATGCTGACTTCTGAAGAAAAATGAATAAAAGGGTTGGAGAGTGACTTTTATATCCTAGATGTAGGGTAACTACATACATATACATATATGCGCGCGCGACACAAATCCATTCCAGGAGAGTTGGCGACCGACTAATATGTACGTGTACTTGGTGCGGACTCATAAACTGCGCGCCACTTCCGGAAGGTTAACACTCACAAATACAAAATAAGTGTAATAGGTTAAATTAAAGAGGAGACTGTGGGATTTCGAAATAATTTAAAAAAATGTATGTTAATAGCGATAATTAAAAAAAAAAGAGACTTGATTGTGAAGCCTCGTATTTATAATGTTGGGAGGGGTGCGGGGGTGTTTGAGAATTCGTAGGAAAGACATCAAGATTGTGCATACAATGCCATATTAAATTAGGCCCTATTCTTTTGAAGATATGGGGTGTTAAATAAAACAAGAGCATATTTTACTAATCACTCTGTAACTCGATACGGTGACATTTTGCCCAACCCCCCCTCTGACAAAAATGTTTTTACTTATCTGAACGAGAGGAATCATTTAACATAATATAGTCATATAAGTCATGGATACCCTGTATAATACAGGGTTGCCTTCTTTTTAATTTTTCTTGTGGCACGATAATCCTCGCCGGCGAAACCGAAACGTTTGGCCGTGTGTTAAATACACAAATATTACTTTGCGGTTGAATGTGAACATTCCCAGCAACCATTTCCTCTGGCTTTCACCTTTGCCAGAACATCTCGAGTACTCTTTTATGGTTTTGGGAATATCTCTCGACATATGGTCATCAGGCTCAGAGAAAAATTTTGTAAGCGTTCCAGCGGTCAGTATTCTGCCGAAAAGAAAATAAATTTTTTTTATTTGTCTGGACGAGAAGAATCATTTGGCAAAATATAGTCATATTAGTCTGGGACACCCTGGAAACAACCAGCCTCGCAATAAACGCATTTATTAAATTTATAATAGATATATTATATTTAATTAATATATGTAGGTAGATATAAAATTAATATATCAAGATATACTATCCAGTGTTTCCTTTATTTTACCCCATCTTAGGAAGAACATATGTAATCTAATAAATTCACCATTTGGGGAGTCGGTAGAGTTGATCGATTGATTTGTGACCACGTTTTGTCTCAATTTGACTGTAATTCACAGTAATAAATTCTCACTACTTTTACAGTACGCAATTTAGTGTCTACTCTTTCATAGTAATTTTCAACCAGTTAAAAGGAGTTTCGCATCCCTACTAATTGCAATAGTCAATGTGATAAATGAATTACACACGAAGTCGTAAAATTACACATTTGCTTAGTAATCGAATTGATGAGCATTTTGTAAAATTACACATTTTCTTAGCAGTCAAATTCAAACGTTTTTTGTAAAACTACACACACGATTGCAAACAATATAATAAAATGCGTGAAATTCAAATAAGTTTTATATTTGGTTGCATTTGTAAAGTAACCGCTCTGGTTATTCCGGAAGTCAATACTATTGCGAAATAACCAGTGATGAAAATTCTGATAACATTAAAAAGACGTATTTTTTTTAGTAGTATCCTATTCTTTTGTTTATTTTATGATTTAATGAATTAGAAAACAAATTCTTTTTAGAATTTTTTTAGAATTTAGTTATTTATAAAAAAGAAAATTTCTATGTAAAAGAAAAAATTAACATAAATTTTATTTATAATAAAGTAAAACTTATGACTTAATACTGACAAACAAATTTGCAAGAAATACTCAAACATATTGGAAAAATAAGTAGAAAAATATTCCTTATTGGAGATTAATGCAGATTCATAATATGAAAACACTGGAAGCAATTTGCATACAGCCAATGAAAACTTGCATTTTTTTCTCTGCGATGCTCATACAAATGTTTGTTATATTTTGATTTCATGAGAGGAAACACAAACTACATTTTAATATTTTGTTGCAATTTTCACTCACTTTTATATTATCCGAAAAATAAAGAACTTTTGCCTCCAATCTGTGATGATGCTATTAGCTTATCTTAACTTCTCTGAAAAATACTATCCGATAGTAGAAATTTTTAGAGAATCATCGTAATTTTAGGCAAAAGAATTGAATTTTGCTACCCATGGAAGTCATTGTAAAGAACTAATGTAAAAGTTTCAGTTGAATTTAGTTTTACTAATTAGAATTAGTAAAATAAAGCATTTTATGTATTTTTACACAAATTTATAAGTTTCAACATAAATTTATAAAATTTCGCTATGTTTCGTAAAATTTTACTACTAAAATTGAAGAAATTTTTAAACTGTGTACCTTGGACACACAGCACAATCTAGTGAAACATTAACCCTAATTATTCATTAAGATGCCGTGTGTCACATAGTATTTATAATTAAGATTAGAAAGTAAGATCATAATGATGTTCATTAATGAAATATTTGTTCCTTTATTTGAGCATTAATGCAGAGAGCTGTACTAAAACTGAATGTATTTTGTAATCCTTTTTTTTTTATATATAATCGTTGATGCGTCTGGTAGTAATCATATAACTTCTGAATGACTGAGGTTGTTTTACCGCAATATATTTGTTTTGTCAAGACGAGGGTTCATAGATATGCTAAGATCCCATTGGTGCCGCTTAAAAAACAAAATATGAACGGTCAATCCATTAGACCATTACTTTATTTTGAGGTTTGAAAATATTTTACATGGAATAAACGTAAAAAATGGGTGCCACGCAAACAAAGTATTGCCCATACTGCTTATGAAGGAATATTTGCAGAAAATACATTAGGCCGATTACACTGTTCATTCAAAACAAAGTGAGTGATTTTATTTACGATTTCTATTAATAAATGTACGTGAACCAAAGTCATACGAATATTTGGGAACATTTATGGTCAATCATATGTTACAAAACATGACGCTTGCCGAGAATTTCAATTGCTTGAAGGTGACAATCATTGAAGCCATTTGCATAGTCAACTCGAATGAACCACTGATAAATTTGGGAGTGCCTTCACCTGATCGACCAGCAAATGAGTTAGTCAACAATGGTATGCAACGTGAACAACAATTTAGTATTAACGATTTAGCTTGGTTGGCTTTGTTACGACAAATAAACAATTCTTGTCAAATGAGCAAAAATGATAGAGGCGCCACGTGGAACTGGTAAAACATTCTTATTTCGCTCATCTTTTCCAAAGCTAGGTAACATCGCATTAGATATTACTTCATCCAGCTTCGCTCCAACTTTGTTGGATGGTGGAAGAATAGCCCACTCCGCTTTAAAACTACAAATAAACATACAGCCACAAATAAACAACCAATGAAAATATAACTTCGAAGAACACTCAGTCATGACTAACCCGGGGGTAACACGAGATAGTACTGTTTTCATGCAAGCCTCCCTTCCAACGTGATTTTAAACGTGACAGCAGAAGGCAGTTGGATTCATGTCCTATCATAATTGCATGAAAGTTCATTCAAACGAGTAAAAAAGTAAGAATTGGTTTAAGACAAATTCTTATGATACCCCAGAAAAATGCCCGTATAAAATTTCGTATGGTCACCGATCTATGCAAGTTTGGTTTTTGAAGTGGTTTTTCGCATATACTTACTTCTAGAACGGCACGTCGGCCAGAAAAAATAACCAATTTTATAGGGGTTGTCCGATTTAGTCCAATTTTGAAATTTTATTTGATATTACTATAAAAACACCATGTGCCAAATTTCAGCTCTCTATGTCAACGCGTTCTCAGGCAGCGTCCAAATATATAGTAGAAACGAAATTTTTGTATAGCACACCACGAAGGAGTTGCCCGATTTATCTCACTTTCGAAGTTAATTTCATTTTTTTTTTTTTACAAAATTTCAGTTTTCTAAGTGAACGAGTTCTCGAGTTATCTTAGTATACCCTTTAGATTTTACCTAGGGTACAAAAATGGCATTGAGACATAAAGTCTTGCATATATTAGAACATTATAGCAATAAAAGAAGTAACAGAATCATAAAAACATAAGAAAAATTGCAGAGGAAGGTGTTGGTAAATCATGTAATGCAAATGATGCCAGAAAATCTCATTTTCTCCGTATCAATTTACCAATTTCTTTTCCGCCATCTTGATAACTGTATATTACCAGATTACTATCACCTGAGCTGCCATGATTTGTCATCATGCAAGTTTGCTGAATGCTGACCCGCCTGCATGGCAGTAGGGATTGCAAGTGCAATAAGAATGGAAGTGGAAGTTGGATGCAAGCTCTTCTGTATCGTGTAACCCCCCAGATAACGGACCTTAAAAGATTTACATGGCAATGAGAGACTATTTGTTGGCTCTCTAATTGTATTGTTAGGTGATTTCAGATGAACATCATCGGAATAGTGTCGAATAGTTAAATTCGATGCGGAAGAAATCAACGCTTGTTTAAAATCGTCAATTTTGTGTCGAAGTGTCCACGCATTGCCACTCACAATAAACATGCGTGTTACGCTACAAAACGATTTATCCGCCGAAGAATTTTCCAAACAATTCCTGAATTGGTAATGGAAAAATTGGATTTGTTGATAGATAATACACCATTAATTAAATTGCCTGAAAATTTCTCAAATATTTCTGGTCGAAAAATGCATTAATAGAACACGTATTTCCGAATATACGCGACAATTATCTGAACCATCAAAAGTTCAGTGAATGGGTTATTTAGGGTGCTCAAAATGTCAATGTTGACGAAATCAACTTTACAGTACAAGAAATATTTCCGGCGAATTAATTCCTTTAAATGAAAATGAAGACGTATATTATCCACCCCATAAATGATATTTGAAGATTGGTTCACCCATATTTCAAAACTTAAATGCCACAGTCTTTGCAATGGGACGAGATTAGTTTTTAAAAAGATTATAGGAAATATTATTGAATTTACCATATTAAAGTTCACACGAGGCAACGTTTTCCTGCCACGCATTCCAATGATAATCCACTGACTCACCAATTGGCATTTGCGAAGACCAAAAACAAGTCGCAAAGACAAACAATGACCATGACTAATCGATGTTTTTCTTAAGCGCAATCATATGTTGTGCGTTCACGTCTTGAAAAACCATCAAACCATTTTGTATACGCACGTGAGGGACAAAAAAAAACATATTGTTCATGATTTAGCGTTAAGGTAAACACAAATTAAATAATATAACATTAATCAACATTTATCGCATTATGATGTACTTAAAGTTTCGTACTTAAATAGGAGTGTTTATAATACGAAATGTATTTGTGTGTACACATGTATATTGGATAATGTTTGGGGTTCGCGTTTCCAAAAAACTTCAGCTTTATCTTTTCACGTCTAATCTCTTTACACCAGCTCTTTTCTTGAATGCTGCAGATAACGAAGTGGTTTCTCCTTTTTCCTTCTCTTCTACGTCAGATTTAATAGCCGGGCGATGCACTTTCTTAAGGTGGCCGATGCAAACTGTCCTGCTCTCTGTTATAATTAAATTTCATCCTACAAATCGTCCATCCTGGGATTATACCGTCCAGGATATTCTTCGTCTTTACCTGATCATCCTTCTTACTATGGTCGCCTTTAAGTTATCTTCAACGGGAAACTTCTTCACTATTCTTAAAGTCGTCATCTTTATGGTGTCGTCTTTAATTCATGTCAATAGCAAGAAACTTCTTCCTTACTCTTAGATGCTTTTTCTTCATGATGTCGCCTTCAGCTCATCTTAATATCGGGAAACTCCTTCACTATTCTTAGAGTCTTCTACTTCATAATGTCGTCTCCACTTCATCGTAATAACGTTACATTTTTAGTATTTCTTCTGATGCAATTCTTCGTAAGTCGTCTCGTTCTTGCTCAAACACCTTACCTACTTCTTGGTTGATTGTTCCATTTAATTGAAGATCTTCTCCTAACCTCATCTTTGTGCCAAATAGTAGCTCAAAAGGAGTCATTGCTATACTTCTCTGGCAGGTACTGTTTATCCATTTCTGTATTTTTCAGATGTGCTTGTACCATCATCTCCTGTGTCCACTGACAATTTTGTTAGAATGGCTATTACAAGGCGATGTATTCTTTCAACTTGCCCGTTCCCCTCGCGACTCCTGTGGTAATTTTTATATGCTCTACTCCCTCTTTCTCGCAGTAGTTTTCAAAGTTCTTTGATGTAATTGTGGGACCACGGTCGGTTATTATAATGACTATCAGAACCAGCTTAACACAAACTCGCTGCATGGACAAGTTTAATAAATAAACGGTCAACACTACATGCGTTTCATCACTTAGTCGGTGTTAGTATTAGTATGTTACATTAAACATAGACCTAACACCAGATAAAATGACATGCGAAATCTAAATTAAATCTAACTAAAAAGATTAAATATTATATAGATGTTTTTTTTAAGACATGCTTAGAGTCGTCAACAACAAAATGCTCAGCCAAATTATTAACAGCAACGCACATGCGATTAGTAGGTTCATAAATGCCATAATTAGACCTTGAGGAATTGACATGCAATAGAAGTAGCCTTCTTAAATTGTGCCTATTATGACGGAAAGAAATTTTGTCAAGTAACAACGGGGGATCAATATTCGTGCTTAAGAGTTGGTGAACAAAAGTTGCATCAGCAACCATGCGACGTTTCTCAAGTGAGTGCATATTCAAAAGCTGCAAGCGATCCTCATAGGGTGGAAGAATCAATGAATTATTCCAGGGTAGGTGCCTGAGAGCAAATCGTAAAAAGTTTCTCTGAACAGACTCGTCGATGCGCTCGATGTGTGAACCGTAAAAAGGAGACCAGAGCTGGCTAGCGTATTCAATAAGTGGTCTCACAAAGCAAGTGTACCAACGCAATGTATAGTAGGATTCGAAAACTCTTGTGACCAACGTTTTATGAAACCCAGCATAGAACTACTCTTTTATACCATGAAATTTATATGGGAGATAAAATTCAATCTGTGGTCACATTTGACACCAAAGTCATAGAAAGAGTCCACCCGGTGAATCGAGGAATCCGAGAACTCATGATCATAAGTGATTGGTGTCTGATTCCTATGGAATGTCATAACCTCACATTTGTCGATATTGAGTACCAAATTATTGCTCTCGCACCAATTGTAAAATTCTTCAAGGTCATCTTGGACCTGTTCACAATCGTGAACGGATTTAATCCGAGCAAAAAGCTTAATATCGTCAGCATAAATCAAGACCTTACAGTACCTCACAACAGAGACAATGTCGTCAATAGACAGAATAAAGAACAACGGGCCCCTTGAGGTACGCCAGATGATGCCCTCAAGACTCTAGAGATGGAATGGCGAAATAAGATTTGGTATGTTCTGTTATCTAAATAAGACTCTGTCCATTTTAGAAATGTTGAGGGAAACCCATACTTTTCCATGTTAAGGAGTATCACGGAGTGAGATAACTTGTCGAACGCTTTACTAAAGTCTGTATAAATACAATCTGTCTGCCTTTTGTCAATCCGCCAACGGTATCCGAGACAAATTCCAGAAAGTTAGTAGTTGTAGACGTACCCGAAATAAACCCATGTTGGTTTGAAGAGAGCAAATTCTTACAGGAAGTTGATAGTTGACAGTAAATGATAGATTCGAATAATTTGGGCATGCAAGATAATTTTGCAATAGGCCTATAGTTAGAAATTTCATTTTTACTACCTTTTTTGTGGATAGGTATGACAAAAGAAATTTTCCATAGCTGGGGGAAACAACCACTATCGAGCGATTTTTGGAAAATAGTTCTCAGCGGAGCCACCTCTGCAAGGCAGCATGACTTAAAGAAGGCAGGAGGGATCCCGTCAGAACCAGTTGTGAAGTCACTTGGAAGCCCATTAATATGATCTAATATATCCTCTTCTGAAATTGAAGGGATAGTGAATGAAGCGTTACAATAGTCGCTCATATGACTGAAGTTGCTATTTTGAGGCTGAAAAATTGACGAGTCAAAGGCATTGTCAAAAAAAGAAGTAAACATATCGCAAATTTTAGCAGAATCCTTGTACCTCATGGTATTGGGATAGTTGTCCGTTCTTTTCTTCATATTAATAAACTTAAGAAAGATGCGTGGGCCAGTAAATAATTTCGTACGCATGCCGTGATTATACTCATCGTAAAGTGTAGAGGAAATTTCTTTGAAGTCATTATATGATGTGAGGAAGTTGTTGTGACCTATAATGTCCTTATCCCTCATATAACTTTTCCACAATTTATTCTTTCTATTTTTAAGACTCCTCAGTTCTTTATTGAACCATTGTGGGGATGTTTTAGAGAGCCGCTGACGCTCGCAAGGAACGTGAGAGCAAAATAAATCGAAAAGAATTATGTAAAATTAAGAAACGTCTTCGTCAACATTATTGCTAGACAGTAATGTGTTGAAGTCAATAGATGTAAGTCTACTGGAATGTTCCGGAAAGTTCTCCTTTCTAAAATTGAAAAAGTATTGTGTTTCATCAAAATTTTTTAAGTTGCCGGTTTCATAGAAATATGTAATTAGTAGAGGGGGTGACATTTATCAAGAGTAGGCATTCTCACTGCGCTATGCTCAACTATGAAGTTACCCGTGTCAGTAGAAAATACCAGGTCCAACTGCCTGCCGCTGTCATGCCTTACATTACTGAATTGGCGGAGACCTAGAGATGAAATACTGTCAAGGAATAGTGACTCCTTTATTGTCAAGTTATTAAGTGGAAGATAGTCATCGTCATCTTCATTAAGTACCCATTGTATATTGGGTAAGTTAAAATCACCAATAAGTAGTAATTCGTCAATAGGTTCCATCTTACCATGGATAAAATTAGATGTTAAAATGAGTAGGTCGTAAATATTCTGACCTTTGTCATCGACAATATTTATGGAGTCTGGAGGGATATAGCAACAGATAATGTCTAAGTCTGATTTTGAAAGCGATAACTTAAGAGCAGAGAAACTGGGAAGCACATACTGGCTGCAATTAAACTGGTTTTTACAGGCAAGAAGTACGCCGCCACCTCGAGCTACAGACTCAGTATGTCTATCTCTTCTAAAAATTTTATATGAATTGTGAAAAATTTCAGCATCGCGAAAACCGTGATACAGCCAAGTTTCAGTGAAAGCAACTATGTCGAAACAAGTAGCAGCAGAGGCTTTGAACATTTGTGTGGTTTTTGTTCGAATCCCCCTTAGGTTTTGATAGTAAAGGGAGAGTGATTTGATCCGGCTAGGATTTCCAAATAATGCTTTATGCACTGTTAATTTTTAAAGGACCTCCGAAGTGGCTGTTGTTTCTGTCAAAAAAATCGAAACGAACTTGGTAAATCCATCTATAATTGTTTCGATGTGCCTTTAGCCTTTCTTTGTCATTTTACCAATTGTAACAGAAGTTAAACGTAAAAACAATGCGCCTCAGTTTCACCAACAAATAAAAAAGAACAAATCCAGTCCGATTGGGTTTTACACAATTCATAAAGGGATGTGCGCTTTTACGTTCCATTATGCACATAAGCAAAAATAAGTAAGACCGCTTAAATTTTGCTAAAATCACATTGCAACTTGCAATTATAAACATCTAGCAGTCGATATATTCTAGCTGTGCAAGTCTACTGACATTTCTACACGATGACATTCATTCATCACTGAAGTTTTCACTAGTTACGGTTTTTTTTTTCATTCTTCTAATTTTTCTCTGCATTTTATGCCCTTTGTGACTACCTTTTTAGTCTAGGGAGGTAATTTGACTTCCCTCTACCTACTCAAATTTTATATGATACCCGGATTCCTATGATGAATTCCTAAAACTTCCTATAAAATATTAAAATATGCAATCAGAAAAGGGTTTCAACAAAGGAACGAGTGAACGAGTGAACGACATCTCCACTAGCTATGGGACCTGTTCCGTTCATTTCGTGCATGTACCTGCTCCGAATGGAACCGTTTGTTCCGGACCGAAAAATCTGTACAATGCATCTGTCAATTCAAAATTAAATAAATAAGAACTAAAGTTATTGCGTCGATTCATCCTTTCCGTTTCTGCACTGTCATAAGTATGTTAAGGCTATTTTGACAATAGAACATCTTAATTAATGATGTGGCTATGTGTTTGTAGTTGCGTAATGAATCATTAGCGTACAGTGAATGACTCATTCTGGGCGTTGTATGTCTGAGTTATAAGTCACTAATTAATTTACATAAACCGCAAGATCAGAAAACACAAAATCAAAGTGAAATTTATATTATGGAAAATTTTTAGAGCACTGGATATCACAATTTTAATTTATATGTTACAGTCAAAAAAGGAAATCCGTCAAAACCCGATTTTACGAGGAAATTCTAGTTTTAACTAATATAACACAGTTAAAACTAGAATTAACGAGAGCGCTTTGTTAGAACTAGTATTAACTAAAGAATATTTAGTTAATTCTGGTTGTGGCTGAATTCTCGTGTAGCTCTTAGTTAAATCTAGAACTGACTCTGACTGGTTGCTATTAGTAAATTTGCGTTATAATTGAATTCTCTCGCCATTAAACCTTGATGTGATGTTTATTAAGGATGTGGTTATTTATACATACAGTATGTATACGCAATAGGTGAAGGATTTCACAATTCAATGAAAATATTTGTCCATTTTGGCCATTTTTACAAAATTTTCCACATATTTTAGATTGATTCACTTGTAATTGAATGCACCGGATTAATTATCAATCGGTGAGCTGTTCTTATCAGTATTGAAGTAAGATGTATTAATCAAATCAAGTGGCAGGTGTAGCGTCGCCAAAGAAAACGCTATATCCATTGTAATTTCAACTTGAGATCATACCCGACAATTCTAATTTATTATGTACGATATACAAATAATTCTATATGTAAAATGAACAAAATATCATTCTTTTATAAATCTCCTCATTGTCTCATTTTTTGACTGACAACAAATTTCAAGGAAGAGTAAACGCGCATATTGGCGCTAGTATTGCGAACAGTTTATGCAAAAAGAGAAAAAGACATTTCTTTCAAATAGACGAAAGTCGTCTAACGAGAAATTTGCTACCTCAATTTCCTTTGCAATTTTCCTTTAAAAATCTAAAAGAGTGGAAAATTCATGATTTCATTAAGGATGCATCCAAGGATATTAAAGGCCTAAAAGGCGACCTGAGTCAAAATGACACAAATTCGTAAAAGGAACTTTCTTCCTTCATATAATGTGCTCCCATCCTTTTTTACCGTAGACTTGAAGTGTTCACAAAGGAGCAATTAGAATCCAATTTTGTACCCAGTACATAAAGCAATCGTTTTCTTTTGTAGTAAGTGTCACTCAACTTATAGAACATGTTCAGCGTTGAATAAAGCTGAAAAGAAAGAAAAAAGAATTGGAAAAATTCAAACAAATTTGCATTACTTAACTTAAAGTTAAAGCCAGGGAAGTCAACTGGCATACAAATTCCTCCTACGTAGAAGTGGCACCTATGTACCTACGCACATATATACATACATGCTGAAATGCAAAGAAAATATGAATTAAATAAGAAATCAATAGAATTTATACAGAAAAGCATAAATTTTTCATAATTTCGTATGCAACATTAACGTAAACAAAGTAGTATGCAAAACAACAACAACACTATGGGAAATTGAAATTATGTAATAATTAGCTAAATTTCAACTAATTCAACTAATCATTGAATTATAGTCATAGAATACATTAATCATGAAAAACCACTTTCCCGTGAAATATTTAAAGGAAAATTACACATAACATTTCACCTTTGACAGTTGTCAGAAGGAAAAACAGTTTAATCAAAAATCGAATTTATACAAGATTTTAAGGTGCAGTAACTCAATAAAACTGAAATTCGTAAGCTATTGAAGAGATTTCTTACACAAAACCAACTTCCCGCATTGATTTTCCGCGAAGAACACAAATAGAAAATTTCACCTGAATACAGGTTAAGATAACAATTTTTCAACAAACGAGATTTTCTTATAATTTAATTACACACATACTCTAAATAAGGCACATAGCACGATTTTCACAACTTACCTTTAAAAAACGCACGGAAAACTCACGACCGCGAACCGTCAAAATAAACTTATAAATATCGCGGAACTTGCAAACTTTATGTATTGCCATCAATTAATTCAGTGGAAGAATTATTGAAATCGGATAAAAAATGACGAAGTTATAGCTATTTTAGCGCCGCATTCTCAAAAACGCGCTCTAGCATGATGACGTCACTATACACAATACAATTCGCGGTCTAACGCAGCGCGAGTATAGTTGCTGCGCCGCCGCGATAGTAAGCGCACGGGATTGGATTTGTTTTGTATTTATTTCATAAAATATCGTCTTATAAATATTATATTGTGCAAACTGGCATCGTGCGTGTTGTGTACCGTGACGTCATCACCAGATTCGCCGTTTTTAATTTCCGTTTTTTTAAACTTCAAAAACTTTGTCATTTTTTGACGGATTTGAGTCATTCAAAAAGAAATATACTCAGAAATATATATTGCTTTTGATCTGATATATTAAATTTGAATATCTTGTAGTAAGATTGTTCTCCATTTTAGTTTTTATATTTAATAACATTTTTTGATATTAATTTAATAGTAAATCCAAAACAGTTATTCCTATACTTTCTAAATCAGGTAGCTGGAATCCTGCGAATTATCCTTTGTTTGCTTGCAGTTGTAATTTAAATAGCATTAAGATCATAAATTCAAAGAATTTTCTAGATTTACTGGAGATAAGCGCTTTGCTGAGAATTAGAGTGCTTAAGCTAACCTGCATATTAATTTTTTTATTAAATCAAAATGTAACTCTATTTATGCTCGTTCTGATTTTAACATATAATCCACCAAATCTAATATCATCACAAGTGGCTTGTGAATAGTTCTACAGCAACTGCTCCGTTACGCACGTGCTGAAATTGCAGTATTGTTAAACAACAAGGGATTTTACATCAGCTTACTATACAGACATATGGTGTAACCTTTCCCTTCATAGTGTTTTTTCAGGAACTATTTTCTGCGCATAAAATTATTTGGTGAGCATACAGGAACCATGTTACCTGTGCAACATTTCTGGAATAGTTTTTGGTGGTTCAATCCAGGAACCAAGATACTACGTAAACATTTTTTGGTGGTTCCATCCAAGAAGTAGAAACATTTGATAAGATATAATTCATTTGTTAGATTCTTAAGTTCACTTGAGCAAAGCAAGCATGAATTAAAATAACGGTAACAAGCTACAGTTACATACATCACCGTTACACGATACATTATTAACGGCAATATGTCTTCGCTACAAGAATTACTTACAAATCAAAAGGTATTGAGAAGCAGACTAGACAAATTTATTGAGAATGCAAAAAAAGCTGAAATACCTAAACGCACTCGAGGATTTTACGAAAGAAGAATTTCAGATTTAAAGAAAATCTGGAAGGATTATAGCTCAATTGACTTTCAATGAATCATTAGTTGCGTTGGAATCAGATGACACAAATACATCTGTGGAAGAAGACAAGTATGATAAAGCAGAGCAAATATTCTGAATATATGAGCGAACTATTAGAAGGCATACGTGAATATTCAACTGTTATCGAGTCATAACCTAAAACCTCTGGCTCACTGCAGCCAACCACAATTATTCAACAACAATCCTCATTGCCTAGAATTACATTACCTACATATAATGGAGATTATGATCGATGGCGATCATTCCATGATCTTTTTATACCATTAGCACACAAAAATATTAGACTAACAGGTGTGCAAAAACTGCATCATTTAAAAACATGTTTAGTTGGTGAAGCCGAGAAAGTCTTAACACATACCCCATAACAGATCAGGATTATACACCAGCTTGGAACAACCTAAAGCAAGGTATGAAAACAAAAGAATTTTAGTAAACCATCACCTCAAAGCCTTACTAAATCAGCCCAAACAAAATTTGGAATCAAGCAAGGGAATTAAATCATTACTCGATACAACAGAGAAATGTCTACAACAACTGAAGAACTTAAAAGTAGACACAAGCTCATGGGATGTGTTACTAATTCACCTTTTAGTACACAAACTGCCATTCATGACTTTAATATTATGTTAAAAGGTGTCCAACATACAACAAATTGAACACAGAAGCAAGACGAAAAATCATTAAGATGTCGGGACGCTGTCTCAATTACTTGTCAAAGGATCATCTTCAAAACGCATGTATTAGTAAATATCAATGTTTTAAATATAATCAGGGGCATCACACCACACTGCACGATAACCACAACAAGGAACAACCTAGAAAAATGTGACAGTAACTTAGGAGCCGCTCGTACCACAAAACTTCAAACCAATACAAAATCAAACAACCAACTCATATTGACAGCAACAGAGCTGACAAATCTCCTACAAGTTTACAATTAGCCGACTGTGTATAATGGGTTAAACACTACCCAAACATTCGTAGCCAGGGAAGATCGTCATGCATTATTATCTACAGCATTACTAATGGCAACAAATAAGTTTGGGGAACCTACACTTCTGCGCTGCCTTATACACAGTGGGTCTCAAACCTCATTTATAACTGAGGAACAACGGGCTTAAACACCAGTCCTTCTGCTACAGCACATTAGTAAACAAGGCTGCAACTGCGTTCGTGCGGAACCAATATCACTGTAATAGAAGAAGACTTTCTAGTCTTAAAGAGTATTACAAATTGTCTGCCGACAAGATTGGTTACTAGAAGGGATCATCAAAATCTACAAGGAATACAGCTTACAGATCCTACTTATTGGAAATCTGGAAAAATAGACGCCCTACTGGGAACAAAGATCTATGCCAGAATAATTCAAGATGGCATCAAACGATGATCAGATACAACACCAGTAGCAATAAACACGATGTTCGGATGGGTCCTCATAAGGCCTAATACCAATGCACTAGATGAAAATATAACGATTTGCACAACAACAATTACTGATGACACTGTCAATGCACAATTCAAGCGATTTTGGGAGCCAGAAGAGTGCCCAACACAAGCTTTTCTCAACCAAGAGGAAAAAAAGTGTAGAAAAAAATGTCATCAACGATTGAGCAATGGAAAATACCAAGTCAACTTACCGTTCACATACAATGACGTTGCTATGTCAGGACAATCAGGGCCCACATGGTCAACATAGAAGCAAGAGGATTGGCCAAGTTCGAATTACATTAAAGAAGTATGGAGTTAGAAGCAAAACAACCAACTCTAACTACCTTTCTAAGTAAATCAACTGATAACATTCTTTTAAGGTATTGCTCCTTGTCCCGATTAATAAGAGTAATGGCAACAGTTGAACGATTTAACACAATTGTCAAAATCCACAGAAGAGAGGATTGAATTTTCTTAACAGCACTGAATGGAATACTGAAATAACAATTCTAAGGCAAGTACAACGAATATGTTTCCAGGACGACTACAGTCATCTAATGCACAATGAACCATTGTCTTGTAATAGTAGGCTGCTTAAATTAAATTCATTCGTAGACTGTAGTGGCTTGATGGCTGACGGGGAATCTATCTGCTCCCTGAGTAAAAGTTACCCAGCCATTCTCAATGGTCGACATAGACTATGCAGGACCTGTAACAGTAAAGGTTTCATCGCTCCGAAATGCCAAACGACACAACTTCTACGTTTGCCTATTTATTTGTATGGCTACCAAGGCGATTCATATAGAGTTTTTGTCGGACCTCACTTCAGAAGCCTTCCTTGCTGCATTGAAGAGATTTGTAGCCAGAGGAGGCTTATGCAGCAACATTTACTACGACTGTTGCACTATTTTTGTCGGAGGTAAGTCATTGTTGGAAAAGGATCTTGCTGAAACCACTAAGCAATCAGTGCCGGAAGACTCTCAGTAGCTTGTGTCAAAACCAGTAACATGGCACTTCAATTCTCCAGCTTCTCCATACTTTGGAGGCATATGGGATGCTGGTGTGAAGTCAGTTAAATATAATCAGCGCAGAACACTATGAAATCTAATCTGTACCTTCGAAGAATATGCAACAGTGCTCGCTTAGATCGAAAATTGTATAAATTCACGGCCCTTATGCTACAACAGGAATGACCCTGATTATCTATTTGTACTCACACCAGGCCATATCTTGATTGGTCAAGCGTTAAATGCGATTGCTGTTCCTGATTATTCTACGACCAAGATACTGCCATCACACAGGTGAAAGCTTCTTCAGCATATGACCAAACGTTTTTGGGACAAATGGTCGAAGAATTACCTCAATCCACTACAAAACAGAACCAAATGTTCTACAAAACAACCCAACATAATAGACGGAGTTGTCGTTTTAGCAAGAAACGAACACATGACACCTGCTAGTTGGCCATTAGGTGTAATGGGAGAAGTGTACCCCGGTACTGACGGATTGGTATGAGTTGTTCAGATGCAAATACAGGACAGCACGTTACAGCGACCTATTGTTCGATCTATGTTATTTTGATTTTGCCTAGTATGTTAGCTCATTGGCGACACGTAAAGCTTGCCCGAACACCGGATCCGCTGGTGAACATTTTTGATCCTCTTTCACAGCAGTTCTCATTCTTAAGAGTACCCATGAAAGCACTTAACTACAGCGTTCTGTTTTTGCATGTGGTCTCCGGGAGTGCTAAAGTCGACTGATGATAAGTTATCGTATAGATTTTGTACGTAACTAACATTTGAGTCTGTTCAGTAAATAGGCGTGACTGAAATTATGGGCCCTGGTCGGTAGTAACTACTAGGGGACATCCGAATCTTGCAATGAATTTGTTTATGAATGTTGTGGCGACTGTGGTTGCGTTGTCCTTATCGCATATACCTCTGGCCATCTAATGACACAATCTACGATAATGTTGTTTAGCTAAGTGTTGTAAGTCTACACCCGTAAATACAATTGTAGAAATGTTATTTGCCCGTGATAAATAACCTGTTACAACATTAAGCTTACCGAAAATATGCTGTATTGTAGTGAACTGCCATTTGAATTCAAGATGAGTAGTTTGTCTGGGGCTTCGTTCAGTTTTTGAAGTCAAATCCATTTTGAGTGGTTTCTGATCTTCGTTATATGGTTATTAATTCTCTGTCAAATGCAGAGTATCGTGTTTCTACCCGGTGCAGTTTTTGTAAGAAAAATGCTAATAGAAAGCAGCATTGCATTATGGAGTCAAACTACTTCAGAACTGCTCCAATGGCCACACTGGAACTATCTGCTGTAATATTAAAATTACTGTTACTGGACGGGTGAGCCCGTAACGATGCTGAAACCAGAGTATATTTGGCTTTAGTGAATGCATCGTTATATTCCGTTGGAGATGCAAAAATATCTGCAATTTTTCTTATTTTAAATTAATGTCGCTAAATGTAAATAGACTGGTGATAACGTTTCTCAAAGGTTGGGTAATCAATGATTATAGATGTTAATCATACCTAGTAATGGCTGAGTTGGTTTTATTGAGGTTGAGGCTGCTAAAGGTAGTGTAGAAAAAGCAATAGTTATTTACTGTATTTACTTCAGAAATGCAATGTTTTCTTATTGTATCCACCACATAGTTGAATCAACACCAGATTTCCCGTATGGCAACTACAAGGACAGTTTCAGTTTGCTATAGAATTTCAGTGCAGTTATAAACTGTTTGTTTTTCTTTTAACAAAATAAAAATTTTAACAAATATTGGACACAGGTATACACAAAATTGCCTTCATTATGATTAATTTGAATTATGTCGTCTCTACTTAAGTGTCATATCAATGAGCAATAACTTTAATGAAATTCTGTACGAAATTCCTTATTATATAAGCTACAACCACCAGGGTAGTTTCAGGACCTAAAGCTTTTCCATTTGAGATAATTTAAGAGGACATGTCTCCATATATTTCAAATTTAATTCCCAAAATATGACATGTCCTTTATTTGGCTGAAGAGATTACCCAACCTTTTAGTAATTTAATGCTATTTGAATGTCCATCCAGATTCCAGTGGACAGTGGGAAGGTACAACAGTTAAGAATGATATTTCAAATATGTATCCCATTCAGGTGAAAAGTTGTTATAACTAAGATATAAATTTCTCTCTGGCATTCATTTTCCATTTATGTACGTACCCAGTAATAGTCTTATGTAATATCGTTTTAGTACTATGAAAATATAATATAAAAGAACTTTGGGTCGTCTTATTGTGAAAAAATTCAGTTTTCTTTTATGTATAAATATAAGCAATATTGTACTTTTGGCGACAGATATCATACATATTTTATGTGTTGTATGTATACGCTTTAGCGATTAACCATCTGATGCTTGATTTTTGATTTTTCGGTCAAACTATTTAGTGAGAGAGATTTTGGTATGAAATACACGAATTCTTGATTATAGACTTGTTTTTATATTGTTTTACCTAAATTACAGGTAATATTTTGATACCCGCCTTGAGTCGGACTTGTGTTACTACAGTTGTTTTTTCCTTTTGTTTTGCTCTATACCGATTGCATTAAAAATAATCTCTTTTATGGAAAAACTTATTGATTTTCTTTAAAAGTATACATATTATATAACTGAAATATGCTTATTCCTTGTTGTGGAAATCAAAAGAGAAAGGCTTAATTGGTGAATTGCGCAAACTCAACCTGAGTTTTACATTATGTACAAAATGCTTGTATTTCAGACTTGCATTCCAGCATTTAACAAATTTTTTTCCCAGAGTGATCTCTAAAAATACACTAATGTCCGATTTTATTTTACCGAACGCAGTCGTCCGCACGTATGTAGGTTTTCTTCGGAAGCCTTTTTGGTGGATGTGGTAATGCATTAGATGGTCGGTGAGGACAATTCTCCTTGTTGGAGGCTGAGTGCCGACCTTGTTGTTTTTTCACTGATTCAGTTAAAAATTTCAACTTCGAATTGGACTACCGGAGTCAGCACCAGTTTTTTTTTTAAACTAAGTACTTATTATAAACATAGTTTCTGTTGAAAATATCGGTAGAAATTATTTTATATCGAGGTTTTCTGATGGAATAGTATATAAGCGTTAACCATAGCGACATCAATATTTTTTCGGTTGCTTGTTGCGAAGGATTTCGAACCGACATATTTTAGTGTCTCATAAATAAATAAATAAATAATTCTTTATTAAAAGAGCACAGGTGAGATCAAGGTCATTAATTTGCGCCTATTCCAAGTTACCGAATTTACTAATAGAAAATTATGAGACTCACAAAAACGTTAATCTTTGTTGTACTTACTATAATTAAAACTAAAAATAGATATATATATATATATATTATAAGAGTTAAAAGCAAATAAAATGGAATTTGAAGAAATTAAGTAATTGAATTCAACAATGAACACTATAGAGATAAGCTTACTTACTAGAAAGGTGATTAAAGGACAATATCTTGAGGCTAATATGACAGCGGGCTGTTCTAATTTCAAATGGACGGATATTTCACACACAAACACCGTAAACTAAAAATAAAGAAGTGCTAAAATGGAATTTATGCCGCGGTACAAGTAGCAATCTGCTACTAGCTGATGTGAGATAGATAATATTATCACGCAAATAGCCTCACATAAAATTTACTATCCCAAACATTATATAGGCAATTTAAATCGAATATAATTATCAAGCGAGCAGCCCAGTATACTTCTCGAGTATTCGGAAATATATTCACGTAGACGCAGCCCATATATGTACATATCTGGCATATGAGTTATATGCAACATTAATTTCTATTATGGCATATAGTATTCAAGTTGCCAAGTAACTTCACAGCCATAAGTTATATTTGGTAGTAACAGAGCTTTCTGCAACTGGTTCCAAACAATGGGACTTCGAACCAATCCTGGTAAGACAATAGTTGTTCCCTTCACGAGAAAAATGAAGCTTTATTTACAAACACCATTTCTTGAGGGAACAGTAGTGGAATTCTCAAAGGAGGTCAAATATCTAGGTATTACTCTAGATAACAGACTAACTTGGAGCTCTCACTTAAAAAGAGTACTAAATAAAGCTACAGTGTCAAGATGGACATGCCGCAGCCTTTTTGGCAAAACTTGGGGTCTTAAACCAAAAATGAGTCTGTGGTCATACAAATCTATTATGAGACCCTAACTTGTTTGGTGACCAAAAACAAAACAAAAAACAGCTCAAGCTACTTTGCAAAAACTACAACACTTGCATGTACAGGAGTAGTCGGTGCAATGCGTACCTGCCCATCTGCGGCACTAGAGGCTACGTTGGAACTGTTACCTTTACCTTTGCATGTTAGGGAGCAGGCCATACTTAGTGCAATTAGGCTACAAAGGCAAACCTCCGAAATACAAGTAATTTGGTTGGCCACCTGAAAGTCCTCCAGGATTTCATAGAGGACTCGATGGCTAACCCAATTTCAATTTAAGGTGATCTTGGGGGACCGTAAACAGTGGCACACTGGGGACTTACTCTTTGAAAAAGGATCTCTTAAACAGTACATGGATTGGTCCAAAATGGAAGGTAAAGCAGGCGTGGGCATATATGGGCCAAGGTGCCCTCTCGTAAATGCACTGGGGGCTTCACCAAGCATTTTCGAGGCAGAAATACACGTCATAGAACTCTGCGCTCGTGAAATAATCCACAAGAATATTTGTGGAGCAAAAATATACATAATATCAGACAGCCAAGCAGCGCTTAAAGCGTTAAGCTCGTTTACCTTTGAGTCTAGGCTAGTTTGAGACTGTGTTATTGTCTTGAAGCAACTGGCCGACACAAATAGGGTGACATTTATCTGGGTACCAGAGCATGAAGGCGTTAAGGGAAACGATTGCAGACCGCCTTGCAAAGGAAGGAGCCAAATCTCCGTTTATTGGCCCTGAGTCTATCTTTGGAGACCCAAAGAGTCACTTTTCAGTTCAGATCAGGCTTTGGGAGGACAGAACTAAGATGGTATACTGGGAAAATACTCCGAGGCTGAGACAAGCGAAGAAGTTTATAAAGCATTCGCAACAGAGGACAAAAGAATGCCGCACACTCATCAGAAAGGAACTAAGCTCATAACGGGCCTACTTACTGCGCATTACCCACTTAGATACCATCTTAAGAAGATGGATATGGTCGGTGATGAGACCCGCCGAATCTGTATGGAAGACGATGAATCCGCTGAACATGTCCTGTGTGACTGTAAAGCTCTATGCCGCAAAAGGCTAAGACATCTAGGAAAGGTAATGTCAGAAAAGATCTTATAGGTCGCGCTGACAAGATGAGAGGCAGGAATCCTGTCTGCATCCCCAACAATTAATAATTATAACAGAACCCTCACATGACGAATTTTTGTGTCTATAGTAGTGTGGGATGCATGCCGCCATAAGCCTTTTAAACCACCGTAAATTTTTCCAACCTAAATATTTGCCTGCTTTTTCCAATTAAGAAATGTACCAAAATATACCCCGAGATGCCGAACTGAATCAGCGAATGGAATATGCACATCATTAAGAGACGTACAAGGCAGATGTGACGTATCGACATGATCTTCCAAAATAACTATAAATTGCAACTTAGCTGGATGTAGAGTAAGATTATTTATTTTTGCCCATCTAGAAATAAGTTCCAAATTCATATTGGCTTTGGTCATATTCAGATGCAGATCATTTATGCTTGTATAGAACCACAACTGGATCAGCAAAAAGCTTAAGTTTTGAGTTTACTGTACAATTTATTAAAATTTATCGAATCAAAAGCTTTACTGAAACCAGTCAGACATGGAATTGCTCCATATTATTCTCTGTGTTATTCTTAATAACTTCAACTAAATTTAGAAAAACTGACACTGTACTATGCCTGGTACGAAATTCAGATTGAGTTTAATAGTCCACATACTTCAATATAAACTATAAGCTGGTCAAAAAGATGCATTTGAAGGAGTTTGAATAAAACAGGCAAAATACTAATAGGTCTATAATCTGACGGTAGATTTGCCTTAGTATATTTTTTCATAGGTATGATCTTCGCTAATTTCTATAGCGTTGAGAAAAGTCCTGTTGTAATAGTCATGTTGAAGGTGCGAATAATTGGTCTGACTACAAATGGGAGGATTAACTTAAGACAGACTGAGATTAATATTGTCCAGACCAACAGGATTAGTTTTGATTGATCTTACAGCCAAAATGACTTCTCGCTCGGTCACATTCACAAATGAAAAATCCCGGTCATAATAACTTGTAGAGTAAAATGCAGGAACTAAATTAGTAAATACAACACCTGTGGAACTGTAGAAATAGTCGTTTAGCTCATGCAAGTTAAGGTGAGTATCGAACTTGTCTATTTTGTTTATATTCTTTGCTTTAGTGCTCTTCCATAGTTCGCGAGAGGGCAACGATGGGTCTAGCTTCTTCCGAGAATAGTTAGTTTTTTCCCCTTCTAATTGTAGCAGTGACTTTATTTCTCAATGAGGTATAGTTTTCTCGGAGCAGTGTACATCAGAATCTTATCCAGAATTTATATGCATAATCGCGTTTAACTATAAGCAGTTCGATTTCCCTAGTAAACCAAGGTGAGTAAAAATTTTTAATACTACAAATTTTAAGAGGCACGAATGTTTCGAAAAGGTAATATAAGTTGTTAAATTAATTCTAGCAAATGTCACCAGCTCCAAGGTGTAATTCCTGTAATTTAAATAAATTAAAGTCGTGATGGTTAATGTTACTAGAACATGCTGGAAATGCTGTTGATATATTAAAGGATGCTGCAACAGCTAGAAGATCACTTATTCCTGGCACGTGAAATTGACTGTGGTTAGCCACCATTGCTAAGCTATTGGTTATAAAAATATCCAACAAGGAGCTCCCACCTCCATGATATCTTGTTGGTGATTTGTTAATTGCGTCCATCCCTAAGGTTCTTAAGCACGCTAAGAAATCCCTAGAGCTGTTATTATTTTTTAAAAGATTAATATTGAAGCCCCCCACATATTATGTTGGTAGAGTAGGCGCTGCTAATTTGTGCAAGATTATTATGAAAGTCATCTAAGTTCGTGATACGCGATGGCTTATATACGCAACCAGCAATAATTCGACCCAACGTAAGTCTCCACAAAATGGTACTCAGCTCCAGTTGATGTTGAGCTTGATTTGTAGATTTTCCTTCTTGTGAACGTACTTCTTATGTAAAAAGCAATGACTCCAATCTTTCGCAAAAGAGAAGATATATCAACTCCATATGCATTTCCTACATATTCTACAACTTCAATGTATATGGCCTCGTTCAACTTTGTTTATCACTGGACAGTTCACAGTTCGGTATGAGATTCAAACGTGCTATAACTAGTACATAAAGACCCCGACTTCGTAAAGAAACGAGTAATCCAAGAGAGGTGCAAAAAATGTCGAAATAAATTATGTGGTTAACGGAATCTGGGACATTTTCGGCCGACGAATGACAATACTGGATGATGCGCCAAGGTATAACATTGTCATCTGTTCCTGTGTAAATTTCAAATGAGTAACAAAACTCAGAGGAATCACAAATCAATTCAATCCGTTCCATGAATTTATGATTTCAGAAAGCTTGGATAATTTATCAACATTTTGCCGCACCATAACTGTGAAATAAAATTACTTGTTTCTCTAAGCATACAAACACCCAAAAACAATCGAGGAAGTCATAAGAATTTCTACTGTCTTGATATATGTAAACCAGCTTGAGCCCGCCTAGACACAGGCTGACCATTTTTCTTATTTTTTCAATCCAAACATCCTTTTTTATACAAAAATTAATGTTAAAGAGCGGAAAAACTGGGCGTTATGCAAAACACAACTGTTCTCCGAAAACAAAAGTCTGGCATAAGTGGTGAAAACTTGTTATTTCTTAGACATAATGACTTAGAAAGATATCCTTCCTTTAGGTCGCCTCTTGCATTAGAGGATTAATAGATTTTATCTATCATATAATATAGGACTTAGTTTTTCCCCGATTTCCTGAAACATGACTTACCACGTGTCATGGGCACTTTAAAAAAATATCATGGTGCGTAAAACGTCAGGAGGAGGAGCGGAAGGAGGGTTACCTTGATTGTCGGGAGGTAGTAGTTGTCACTCATTATGGCCATGCCTACTCATTCAGCTAAGTTTTCTAGTAAACCAAATTTCAACAAATAGTCTGCGTCTAAGATTACATTCTAGATCACGGTAGTACTAAGTTATAGTGAAGGGTATTTCTTATATTAAAACTTACAATTTATATAATCATATGTGATTTTTGGTGCATAAGGTGCAGCTTCTAAAATCGCATCGTCTGAATATATTGGAAGGAGTTTCCTTGTAATTAAAGAGGGTTTCATGTATATACTATTATTAAAAAAAATATACTGCTTGTTTTGCCAACAATTGATAAGCATTGTGAAATATCGGAAAGATTTAATTTCGCAATACTATTTTCATGAGGCGCTCTTTTTAAATTACAAAAAAAAAAAAAATTAAATTATTTTTAAATCGTTGATAATACCAAGTTTACATAATATATCTGTACCTGAGATGTAAACTGTCGTAACTACAAAATTCTGGATTTTGGGGCTATTGATGTAACTGCATTATCGAGATGTGTATTCTTGAGTGTATAGCTGTCGTATCTGCACAACTAATGAATGGCGTGATAGCCAATGTGAATTTAATGTATCTGTTATGATATGATAGAGGTAAGCTCAAGTAACTTGAGTTAGAACTGTATACGCCTATTAAGTACTGATTGTGAAGGAGATGCAAGTGTGTTAAGACAGTATATATACAAGAAATTCTACTTTAGGGGATATGAAGAGAGGGAGTGCCTTCTGCTCCTTCCATTAAAATTACTCAAAATGTTATTACCAAGAAGTTTTGATAAATAACAGAAGAATTCTTTCGACTTAGTAAAAATGCTGCTGTTATTGTTGTTATTATTGCTTTGTTTGAAGAATTAATCACGCAGGACGGAAGATTTTTAAAGTTGTCTAAAGATTTTGAAAGTCGTCTAAAGTTAAAGTTGTTGTTTAAAGTTAGTCTAGATTTAAACTTTCAGTAGCTAACTAATTAAATAAGCTTTAGTCAAAAATACTATAACATAAAGATAACGCATAGCCTATGCTCTGCCTGTGCTAAAGTTGGTCGAACAAATTTGTGTACGGGATTTATTAGTAGAACCCAGGTGCCCCCAGTTAAAAAATACCAACGCTACTGAACTCATAGTTCTCAGCTTTGGGAGCTCTCAAGATTTGTTTTCTTTTCTCAACCTTTGCGAGTCCATCATAATCCAATATGCATGCGTAGTGAGTGAGTGTAAGCGCAGTAAGAGCCATGCAATGCTTAAATGATGGCTGAATGCTGATGGGTGGTGTGGGGTGTGGTGGCCATGGCAGACCTGATCTACAGAATCCAAAATTGTTTTTTAGCAATTTACTGGAAATTTTTTCTTAGAATTTTTATGCATTATTGGATGCCGACAACCGGTCCTTGAGTCGCTAACATTTTTATGAGCGTAGACGCGTAGATGAGCATGTTTACCCCCTGAGAAAAAAGGCAATACTTTTATATCTTTTATTTATGATTTGATTGAATTTGTAACAAAACAGCTAAGTTATTGTTTTCAAAATGAGTGAAAGGACTAAAAGTATCTTAGCCATTGCATTGAAAGCCACAAAGGTACGTAATTAATTTGGTTTTAATTTAGTTAAACTGTTTCATAGTTTTCAAACTAATAATATTTTATTAGAAAACTAAATGGTTTAATGTAAGCAATCTAAGGATTTGACTTTCTTCAACGTTTGTTATTTTTCTTTATAGCCTTCCTGTGTTGTGGAAAACAGTGAAGTCAGCCCACTAGAAATAAAAACAAATATTTTCAACGATGATTTAACAGATATTTGCTCAGGTCAAAATCGAAATTTTATGATAGTGTCAGCTTACGTGTGGATTTTGAGAACAATGCCTACGTTAAAAGTGATTAGTCACAAATATTTATTAAAAGGGCATACCCATATGGAAGTCGATGGAGTTCATTCCGTGATTGAGAGGGCCAAAAACTGGTTGGTTAGACACAAATGATGGTACCATGGGACTGGCAACAGTTCGTTCTCCAGTGCCGATTCAAGGATTTGATAGAGGTGTATGGCATGACCCTCAAAGACTTTAAAAACTTCAAGTCACTTTATGAACAAAACAAAGCACCTTTTAAAAACAACAAATCTAACACCAACAGAGAGAAGTTATTAATAAGTGAAGCAGTAGAACTGCAACTTAGATCATCTGAACCAAACAAGCTTTTCTATAAAAGCAACTTCCAAGAAGAATATAAAATTGTGGACCTAGAACCTAATCGGCGGAGGAAGGAGTCCAACAAGTGTGGCCTACAGAACTACCAGTTATGAATACAAAGCCTAGGCCTATCAACAAAAATAAATTTGAAGATTTACAAAAACTGCTGACATGGGTTCCCATGGTACCCAGATTAATGAAGTACATTATTAATGTATTATTATTCTTAACAATAAGGATTTTTTATATTTTTGTATATACAGTTTAATAAACAGTTTTCTTATAATAAAATAAGTTTTTATAACCTTCTTCTAATATTTAAGCAGTTACGACATTTAAAATTTTATTTGCGGCACAACAAAATTGTTAGAGGTAAAAAGTCGTAACTGCTCCTCCTCAAATTGGGTGGGAGAATTCATATGGTAATATTCACTACTATTTAGTTAGAATAATATATGAAGGAATATTACAAGTTGATGACCTCTAATTATCATTGAAAACCGTGAGAAACAATAAAGAGGAAAATTTAACATTAAAACTGCTCCCCTGTAAAGTTTGCAAAATGTTAGTTACGATAGTTTACCTCTGAGGTACAGATATACTTTATAGTGCATTGGACCTAGTTGTTTTGACAGCTTTATTTATCTTTATTTTTCGTTATTTTGTTTCTAATAGTAATGTTGCTATACTAAAAATTCACACAATTTTACTTCCTCTAATACTAATCTTAAAATCTTCTAGCTACTTGTCTAATAACTGCACATGATCCAAAAAAAAAAGGATACGATTGATATCAAGCGAAAACATCTCAACGATGCTGATTATTATGATATCATAAAAATTCTTATTTTGTGGTGTTGCCTTCAATTTTCAAAACTGGGGCCGGATTCTGTAACACGGAGGTTTGGGGTTTTAGGGAGATAAGAATTTTCGTTTTCCCCGATTAAAACTCTCTCGCTCTGCATTCGCGATACTATAACATACTTGGGGAGTTAGGGAATACGTGAGAAGTGTCGAGATATTGAAGGACAGCTAATTTTGTGTAGGAGATTTGTAGAGTATTGGGGTTTTTTCCTACGAGTTAATGATCTAGAGTACCAAAATATAGGCGAAGATTTTCTGAGGGAGTCCTTTTGGGGATGGGGGACCGTACCACCCCTCATTGGGAGGTTGTCGAAATAGAACATGTTTGGTACCAAATTAAAGAGGGAGAAGCGGGTAATAGAGTGGATTTTTTTCATAACGTTAACATCATAACTGTTTTTTACCGACGAAAGACGGATTTTTTGCACTTGGGCCATATACACCCCAGTGCTTATATTTTGCATATATACATATCTTCGGTTCTTTTTTTCACATCCATCAACGCTCCGTTGTGAGTATTTTTCTCATTGAAGGTAATTATCCACAACTTACCAGTTCTTGAATGATGAGTTTTATACCAAAAAAACGCCCATTTCTTCATCTTAAGAAGGACTGATTCACTTCCTTTGCAGTTATCTCCAAAACCATTTACCAGACTCAAGAAGTAATTATATATCTAATTAATGGACAAAATATAGACACGATTTGATTCTACATACATACTTTAACGCGATCATTTTTGAGTGATTCAAAATTTTGGGCGGGTACCTTGAGACACCAAATTCCATATTGCCCTGTAAGTATTTCAAGGATTTTCATAGTTTGTTTTTGTAAATATGACCAGGATAAGCGATGAATCCATAATTTAATTTAAAAATTCCTGAGACACAACAAAAACAGACAATACTATCAGTTGAGAAATATTCTTTCAATACTCCACAACTAACAAAGCCGAGAGTTTGTTGAGTGGAATAGAGAGTTTGGTAATTCTCAATAGCAATTTCCTTAGTTACAGAATTCAATATGGAGAGTTAACTTTCAAAAAAATGTTTATCTCCATAACTCTCCGTGTTAATGAATCCGGCCCCTGGTGGCATATATACTGTTAGCATTTTCCAAGCTGTGTATGATAGGCATTCCCGAGCTAAGTCGATCCCTTTTAATTTAATGCAAATTAAGCGTAAGATACTAACTTGGTTATACATGCCATCGCGCCAAATAATAGTCCAACCGATGCTAAAATTTGTATATTGCTGGTAATTAAATATTTTGCGTTGAAAAATCTCAATTTAGGTGCGATTCTAGTGCCGACATATTTACGGCACGGCAGTAAAACACGGCTGTAAAATAGGCGTTTTGTTTGAAAGCAAATTACATTTGCATTTTCATCGCATTATTCGATTTACTCTCCCCTTGCTGCTAGTAGGTAGGTAAAGTGGATTTCAATTAAAATTTAGTTAGTGTTGCTTAAAGGATTTATAAATTACTTCACTGTTCGGTTATTTTATGTACCCATCAAATTTTCGAATTATGCCATTGTGCATTAAAGATAATAAGGATAGCCGAGTTTTAGTTTAACTTTGTACGTGTGCATTTAGTACGAGTGAGGAGTGCACTACACTTATTGCTTAATATATTGCAGTATTAGTACGAAATAAAACATGATATTTCAGCTGACAGCCAAATGACATTTCACTTTGTAATCAGCAAAAACTCAACTAACAATGTCGTATAAGGGTATATTGAAAATTTATAAAGGTGTAGCAGATTTTGTGTCTATGTAATTATGGTGTTATAGGACACCACCGCCAGTTCAGATTATGCCCTTTTAAGGAAAGTTTCAACTTTCATTTAATCCTAAATTTTTGCCTTTCATATTAAGCCTATAGTATCGAGTTCGAGTAAACTGTGACATTTCCAGACAAATTTTTCCGCTGGTAAAATCGCAAGCAAAAATTTTACTAATAATTTTGCAAGTGCAGTATAGATTTAACCGGTAAAAACTGGAACCTTAATTTACCTCTTTATAAAATAGATGGCACTATAAATTCTCTTCACAGTTTACTCGACATTTTAATGCACAAAGCATTCAATGACAGATAAAAGTTTTACATGTTATATTTCTGTGACAATTTGCAGATTGTGTTTTTGATTAATTGAATGGTTAAAACTTGTTTTATCAAAATGTGAAAATAAATTACAATTCGCTGTTTCGACAACAACATAATAAATCTTGTGTATTTGCAAAAAGAGGTTCAGGATTCAAGAGGTGTTTCAATAGCTTTGTTAAACCAACCTTTAAATTTTTTGAAGAATTTTGACTTTTTACGTGATATAATTCTTTGATATCTGGTACTGTGAATAAATGATTACATTTATTTACTAAGATTAGTTATTAATTTAACATATAAAGTACACAGTAGTTATTTGGCACGTCTGTCGTACTCTTGAGTTGACTGGACAGTAGTCATAGCAACCATCGCATAAGGCAGATGTCGCTTATATGCTTAAGGCTACTTTATCTAGTTTACAGTACACATGTTTAAAGCTTAGCTTGCATATGCTACTTACGTCCCCACTTCTTTTAGAGATCAAGTCGGTTTGTTGGCTTTACAATCCTTCCTGATCGGGTGATAACTCTGCTTGGTTGATTGTTTGTCTGTGGATCTCTAAACTTCGTTGATCTGGGCGAATTGTTTAATGTAGTCCTTGGTAATTCTTGTGACTTGTTAATCGTGCTTGATTGTGATGATATTGATTCGTCATTGTTGATAATTTCTGCTTCCGTTTGTTTCTGTTCATCTATAAAGTTTTGCTCGACTTCTATGACGACATTAGGATGTTGTTCAACGTTTTCTTCCGTTTTCTTGAGATGTGTAGTATTTTTTCTATACACATGACCTTCTACATCTTTGATTAGATAAGACCTGGGATGAATTTGTTACTCGATAACTGGTTGTTTCCACTCTTTCTTATCTAGTCGTGTTAAGACTTTATCGCCAATCTTAAATGGTCATCGTTTTGTTCATCCGTGATTGCTGTAATTATTTTATCTTTCACGCTCTCCTTTCAGTTCTAGCGGAACCTCGTTAACTTATAACTGGCCAGGTAAAAGTGATAACAATGCTACTGGTATTGTTGACCTTGGGTGTTTTGAGTAGAGTTATTGTGCTGGTGTACCCAATTCTCCTCTCGGTGTACTCGCAAAATTGAGAATTGCCAGTTGGTAGTCGGTGTTATCATAGTAACATTTCCTCAAAATGTTTTTTGATATCTGAGCTGCTCTTCCTGAAGGCCATTGCCTCTCAGATGATGCGGTATACTTCTTTGGTGATCAAACTTCCATTCTTTTACAAAATTTTTAAAACTTCGTGACGTGAATTGAGGACCATTATCCGATTCTAAAATTCTCGGGATGCCATGTGTTGAGAAAATATTTTTTAATGAATTAATGACGTTAGTTGTCGTTCGTTCTTGTAATTTCTCGAACTTGATAAACCCTGAGTAACTGTCACTAATTACGGTATATTCGTCCCCTTTGAAATGAAACAGGTCAGTGGCAGAAATTTAAAATGGGTAAGCTGAAATTTCTTTATCCCCAATTGGTTCCTTGTTATTATTTCTTGCAGGAACTGCATTGCTGAAAATAGTCATAGTAGATATCTTTATTTAGTTTTGGCCAGAAGATACATTCTTTGGCACGTTGTAAGCATTTTTCGTGACTGAAGTGTCCGCTGTGAATATGCTTCAGTAGACCAGGTCGCATTTTTTCTGGTATTAGCGCCTTATTTGATTTATACATGATTTCGTCATAAATTGATAATTCATCCCTGAAGTACCAATATGGGTGAACACATTTCGGTGTCTGTTTTATATTGTTAGGCCAACCGTTGCAAATATATGATGGCAATTGCTGACTCGTTTCATCAGTCTTTGTTAACTTGGTCAGTCTGCTAAATTCATCATTGCATATTTATAATACAAGTTGGACTTGTAGATCGCTCTCTTCTGGATCGTTGTTTATTGTATTTTCGCAATCCCAAATTAGTGGATCAGCTAAAAGCAATGTTGAACCCTTTTTGTAGATTACAATAAATCTAATTCATTGTAAACGAATTGGAGATGAATGTAGTGGCTTGCAAAATATTAATCCCAATGGATTGTGGTCGGATTCTACTCAAACTTAGGTATTCACGAAAGTTTTCACATCCAAATTTTATTGCTAGTGCTTCCTTTTCCAGTTGGGAATACCTTTGTTAACATTCGGTTAATGATTTAGATGCGTAGGCAACTGGTTGTTCTCTTTGAAGCAGTACCGCCCCCAAGAAATATGTGGAGTCCACGGTAAATTCTACTTTTCGGTACCAGGCTTTAGAAAAATAGTTTTTATTTTAGTGTGCAGTGCAAGTACTCTAAATTAAATTTCAGGGGGTGCCGGTTTTAAAAGAACAACTCAGCTTTTTTCAGATTCAAATATAAATTTTTATTAAAAGTTCATTATTCTATTCTAAATATCACAATTCAATTAAAACTTAAAATCTGCTAATAATGCTAATATTATAAAATCCAGTAAAATTCGACAATAAAAAAAACGAGTTAAATATTCAAGTACAAAAAAACCAATTCGAGTTCTGCCCCCAAAGTTTTCTACTTATTTATGTAATAAACGGAAAGAGAATAATTTTAGTTCATTAGAATTAAAATTCCATTAACTAATATTTAATAAAACAGGATTATATCCCTGCTATAGAGTGAGAGCGACGATGTATCAGAATTATACTTCGGCTGCAACGTACTGAAGCGTATAAGCAGAATCATACTTCTGTTACACGAGCAGGGAGCAAATGTTAGACTTTCGGGGAGTTTATGGAATATTAGAAGAATTATGCTTTTACAACAATAGAATTAAACTTCTATAAGAAGATAAGAACAAAATTATACTTTTGGTCAAAGGACTCTGACGGAGGATATTTTCAAAATAAACACTGAAATTAGAATAGGCGGCAAAATTGGATCTTTTGGATATTAGTAGAATTATAGTTCTACAACAATAGAGTTTAATTAATTTAATTTCAGTTTTAATAATATGTAGGACGGCAGAAGGCAGGACTGGGAGGACCCTCTTTGTTTTATATTTGTTTAGGATGCTGTTGGAGCTGAAGATATCAGATAAGTTTGTTTAAATTAATGAATCATTTTAGGTATTTTTATGTATTTTTAAGAAAATGTTTTATTCTAGGGATGTTAGTCAACGAGAGATTTGTTGTGCAGAGCTGTTCATCGGGACATAAATATGTATGTGCACAGTGTCTGGATTCTGCAACTATGAAGAATTTGCCAATGTACACGATTCGAAAAACTCACGTCAGCGCAAGTGTATACTTTTGAATATCAAGCCATTCTGTAAGTATCTGTGTACACTTAAGTGCTGAATGAAAATTTTTCTGTGCTGAATGGTGTTTGAGTGAGAAAATAGTCTTTCTGAAGAAGTTATGTTTAGTTATAAGAAACGAGTTACATAAATTAACTAGTATTAAGGCGACGACGGCTTAGAGAAAGGTAAAATCAGTAACATAATAAATAATTTTGAAAATACCGCTTGACGAAAACTCAGTTACCTATTCAGGATTCACGACCAAAATGGCCGTGAGAAAATAATAATACACAATTTTGACACTTTTGCGGAATCGGAACAAGGTGGTGTACACAAAATTTTGTGTACACGCGAAAACTCATAGTTGCATAGCCCAGCCACTAAACAGCCCCATTTTCTAATCCTAAACCATCTTTGTGCCAGTTATGAGCCCTAATATTTCGATCCAAAGTGTATAAAGTCAAAGCTGATTTTTGAAATTTGTCATGAAGAATTGTGTGTATTTGTTTTAATTTTTCTTTGAATTTTAGAATTTAGATTTTATGCTTATTTATTTATAACTAATCAATCATAGCTTTTTCGTAAGGAATCTTGTGCAACCTTAGTTTGGGGAGAAAAGATAGAAAAAGTGTCTTGTTTTCCTCGTCCACAAAATTATAATACGCATGTGAAATATTATTCAAAAACACATGTAAATCTGCTACCGCTGGAAATATTGGAACTAATTTGTTTACAATATACGATAATAAACGTTGGTTCACAGTACATTATTCCAGAAGGAGTTGGAGTTTCGAGAGCCTAAGAAGTTACTTGGAAAAGTTTCAAATCAGCGAAAAGATCTTGGTTTTTCTGAAGCAACTCCTTTACTAAGGCGGTTCCTTTCGCAATTTTTTCGCAGAATGACAGAATCTGGTCAACCAAAATAAAACTTATTTCACTATTTTTGAGCTTAGAGGCATCTGCACCTTCTCTTTATATATATACTATTAGTATTGATTATTATTGGGAATTGTTTGATTTCTTTTTAAATCAAAGATGGGATATAATTGGATACACTAATTAATATATAATATATAATTTTCTCCTAAAGTAATCAATGTGTTTTGCTAACAACTCAGATATACTGTCCGTAAAGTTTTGTGCCAGCATCATAAATTTCTTTTTTTTTTTTTCATTGTTGCATATAGTCTAACTAATAAAGAATGATAAAGAATGACCTAGTTCGGTAGTAAAATAAAAAAAAATCTGGCACGGAAATTACGCGTGGCTCATTCTGCCTTCTTTTATTTTTAATGAACTAATTAATTTCGAATGCAGCATAATAAGTTGTTAGTTTTGTTGAGAGTTTTAGCCAAATAGGTAGCGATTTAGAAAATTTGGAAAGGTTTTAAGAATTCTAGAGTGTACAATAATATTGTAAGCTAAGTGTTTTTTCAGAATACTGTTTTAAAAATAAATTATATATAACTCTATAAAACTATGAAGTTGAATTTTTATTGGATACAGAAATAAATAAAAAATTGAAATGTGAATCTTTGAACCGTAGCTAAAGCCCCACATCCCCCTTTTCGACGGTGGACAAAATCTATCACACCATCAGCAAGGGTTTTTAAAAAGAGTACATGTTTTTTTTTTTTTTTTTATTATTTATGAAACTACTATCTATTTGTGTTAAATAGAAATTATTCCATATATTGAATATCTGCGTTATAAAGAAATTTTAATTTTATATCCACTTTTCCGAGCGCCAAGGTGCTGTAACCTCTTAATAGAAATTTCAATAAAAAAAAAAAAAATTGGATGGCTGCTCCATATTTTTGAACAGGAGTCATTTGATTATTTGTGATTTTTATATAAGCTGTTTTTAGACATCTTGCTGCTCCCAATAAGATTACAAATCTGAAATCTTTGTGAGAGGCAGTATAGTGTAATTTAAAATGATATATTTTGTATAAGAGATTGTTTGTCGATAGGATGCGAAACGCTGTGTGGGGCTAAGCTGCCACTGATGTCCAATTTCCGTTTACTGAAATGATTCCCAAATCAACCGACAAAGGAGTCCTAAAACTGGCATACGTCACGATATTATAGCCTGTAATTGTGTATATGCTCAAAATCATTAGGTCAAAAATGTATCCCTGAGGAACGCGAGAACTAAGAGGCTTGGTTCAAAAAGATTATCATCTACCTTCTCAGTTATAACCTCGTGGAAATAAAACTCTCAAAAACTAAAGATGTTGTGGTTGAATAAAATGGAAAAAATGTTTCCAGCTTTATGAATTTGAAAGATTTGCCGTGTTGAATGCTTTAAAAAACTCTCGTAATGCAGGAACGCGAAAGTAATTACTATTAATTGATCTGAAATTATCAGTAGTTGTATATAAAAGTGCACTTTAACAGCAAAAAATTCCAACTAATAGGAGTTTCTCAAATTTCTCATATCCAAATATTGAAATACTGTTTTTGATATTGTCTTTAATAATGTTTTGTGTGGCAAGAATAGAGGACAGGTCACCCAGAAATCACTTAGTCATCAAATTTTTATTGTCGGCTTTAGCAACAACTGTTGCATCTTGTTAAAGATAGGAAAACTCTCAGGTGGTTAGAAAAGAAACATGGATATTTCTCCCTAAATGGAATATATTGCTTCTTAAAAGTCCTTTTCATCCGTGTAGCGACCACACAGCCACATTTAAAAAGTACATACAAAATAGTCCTCTTTTATCGATATTAAGAGAATTGATAAATTGATAGTAGTCGGTCGATCCGGTCATCATTCATCACATATAACATATATATAACCTTCTCACAGAATGAATTTAAGCCTTTGTTATAAAAAAAAAGTTATAATTAGTCTAACAAGTAGAGCGTCCCTACTCGTCATCACCGATTTCGTCCAAATTCACAGTTTTTGTTGGACTTAACTAGAAATTAGTGGCGCAAGTGGGAACTCCAGGTGGCCAAGCGAAACCGAAATAATGCATAATGTAAGGTGAACCCGGCGGAAAACTTTGATAATTACCATCTGGCGGGTTACTAGCAACATTTAAACCACTTTCTTTTCGTTACAATTATCTACAATCTGTTACCTTTCATATAGAAAAAACCAGAAGTCATTATCCTGATTAGTTTAGGAGTATTTTCCTAATTAATATTCCGAGGTTTACTAAATTGATGTCAACTTACATTTGGTACTTAGCGGCACATACTATAAAGCTGACACCGTTTATCTGTCGGGTAAATTCCAAACGATTTTCAAAATTATTTTTGCTAACTTCATTACGAGTTTTTACGATTTTTCGAAACTATTGCTACATACGTACGGTAGTGGATTACAGACTAGTAACCCACCAACATATATCATAAAAAAAATATGTGAATTTTTCCGGGTGGTGGGGGGGCAATTTATTTTATATTCTACCATATGTGTAGAATATTCATACACAATCTCATCAAAATGGGATGATAAATTCAATGTCAAAAGCATATATACTCGTACCAATGGGAACAGTTCCTAAGTTCCCGAATTTGGCAGTTCTAAGGGAGGTTGGGTAAATATTATCCGATTTGCAAAATTCCTTCTGCTAGCTTTTGTGTGATTTTCTCTCCCCTTTTGATTAGTTTGCGAAATTTAATGTTCGACGGCCAAAATTCTGTCTGAAAAATTTATTTCGAAATGGTTTTCTACAACTTATCGGTTAGTCCAATTCTTTGTTGTTTTTTTTATGGTTGCGCTTTTATTAAGAGTTTATCTGCACAAAATTTCAGGAAGATCGGATGTCATTTACCTATTGCAAAAAAATTAAATCTCTATAAATTTTGCATACCCACTTTTCGCCATCTACCGGTCATCTTTGAAAATGCACGGAAATGCCCCTTAGAGAATTGGCAGTCCATATCCTCCACTGTGGTTAGGATTTTACCTGACCTGATTTGGCGCTTTCGTTCAAATTTTCTTGGAATTTAACCGCGACAACTCCCGCGAAAATTTTCATAATCCCCGGCTTCCTCATTATGCATTATATCGTCTTCTCTTGGTTATCTGGATCTCTCACTTGCATCACTTTCATTTCTAATCAAACCCTACTTATACTGTGAATTTTGATCAAATCTGTGATGACGAGTAGGGGCCGTCTCTTTGTTAGACCAATAATATTATACCCTAGATGAAGATAAAAGTAGAAGTGAAAACCAAAAGTTTGCCTTGTAGGGTTGCCTTGTAGTTCATTTTTGAAATGAGAGACAGACATGCAAAAATCAAAATAAATTTAAATATTGTTACAAGCGTGGCTTTAGTTTGTTATTTTGAAACACCATATTTTAAATATAATTCACAAGTCCTCTTTATTGTACTCGTTTATTAAAGTCACAAACAATCACAAATCAACTCTACTTTCACAAACTAGTACCGTGCTTCAATTATTCGCAATCCAATTTGAGCACTTTGTGCTGTTTACTATGTTGACTACACTCTCCTAGATACAACTAGCTCTGGTGGTGCCAGTCACTGTTTTCATGCTCTACCAATTCCCAAAACTTGCCCGAAAACTCCATTCTGGAAATACTGATTTTCCGAACCTAAAGCTGTTTAATTTCCGAACCAACAGATATCGCTTGTCCTAAAGTTGTTGAAGCCCTAATCAACAGATGTCGCTTGTCCATATTTTGCTTCTGTGTTCACTCGATTTTGCTCTACCAGCTGTGCGTTACAAATAGAGTGACAAAGTTAGTATACGCTATAATTTCATTTAGGATATAAAAACAAAATATTCCTTGAAATTAGAGTTGATAATAGAATTTGTTGTAAATCAGTAAAGTAGCGCAGTTTCGAGACAAGAATAAAAGTGAATTTAGTGTTGCACTCGCATTTGTACTTTTCACTTTTTCTTCTCGTATTTTATCCTTCACCAAACTAAACATAGACAATTTTAAGTTTTGAATTGCATAAGATTTTCTATGCATCAAAAATTCCTTATTGTCTCATTTAAAATTCTTCGCTTAGTAACATAAGTGCCTATTTCTTCAAAAACTTTGAAATTATTTCAACAATAAAAGTTTATTCTAAAACCTATGCAGTTCAGCTGAAACGAAACCAACATAAGGATGAGAGCACATGGATACTTAAAGCTCATAAGATGTATGAGAAGCGGAAACTATTTAAGTTGGTAGAATTTTAAAACATGAAATGCTCGAGGCGAATGGACCCTTCACTCTGCTCTGTGAAACCGTCGCTCGTTCAACAGTAAAAACGGCATAAGGCTACGGCTGCAACAAGAGCAATTCAACTTAAGGAAACTCATCCACAAATTACACTTAAATATCCTTTGCTATGATAATCCACAAAAATTATTTAGGGTGTACATTTACTACTCCTGCATTAAGGACCATAGCTGCCTAAGTCATTATAAAGTTGGCCCTTCACCTTACTTTCATACTCTGCCCTGAAGAGCATCTCATTTTAAGTTCACCGGATAAACTGAGTGAGGGTGGTGGTGTGAACACAATATCTTGAATGAGAAAGCATGACAGCAACAAGTTATCTAGGGTTGTATACAATTTTTATCAGTTAAGTTAGTCTGGGGAAAATTAGTGAAGTGCTACTCCAAGGGGTGCTACCCCAAGGGGTGGTTCATTCTTTTATTTGTGGAGCAGATTTTTGAGAATATCTCAGGTAAAACTACTTATAAATATTCGCAAGGTAGGAAAATGCGATTTTGCTTCAGTATTTTAGTTTCCGTTTTCCGATATGCAAACAGCTTTAATTTGCAGTGTACATGAACGTTTTGTATTTGAGAATTTGCGAAATTGCCCCGAAAGTTTATGGTATACGGAAAGCGTACTCAACAGAATTTTTGCTGCAGAGAACAGAGCAAGGAACAAAATTGTTATTTCGAATGAAGTTTATCGAATGGAGAAAATACATCCACTTTTCCATGTACATTACTTTTTACGTTGAGACAATAATAAGTTGCAAATAAACATCAAAAGTCTTGCAAATTAATTGAAAGAAAAACCTTGTTCGCTTGGGGCATTCTTTTGTATTGTTCTTCATCTACAGACGTAAAAGAATACGGTCAATGTATTTTAAGGGGCTACATTGTTACGGTTGAAGAGTTTCACATACGGCTTCATAACATCGTTATTGGCTTCGTGGGTATACGTGGAAATGTTTTCGTTCTTTTTTCATGTATGAGTTTATTTTTTAATTTTGATTCTGTAGGTTTCAAAGTACATTCTTCGATATTAAGTCATATGTAAATATTGAGCCATAGGTATAAATGAGGAAATTGTTTGCGGTAATATCGTATCATTGAAGAATTCATTCAAGTCGATCCACGTATGTTAACAGTAGATTTGCAAAATATTTTTCATTAGATTTGGCAAGTTTTCCCAAATGAAATAGGGAACCTATGTTGTATGTATGTCATGCTCGACTATGAGTACTACCCATGAATTAGTGGACCCCTATATAATTTCAACCTCCAAAAAGGACCCCAGTTACTGGACTGATATTTATGGAAAACATACAGGTAAAAATACAGCTCAAAAAATTTTGATTTTCTCGTTATTCAAAATGATAACAATTAAATATCTATAAATATGGAGTGTTACCCCTGGTAATAAGCAATTTAAAACTAGAAATAAAAGGACGAAAGTCTCATATAGAATAACTGAAACGGAAAATCAAAGTCTATGATTAAAAAATGAAATTAAAAAAAAAAGAACAGATACGATGCCTTGATTGAAAAAGAATTTAAATAAACAATAAGTGCCAGAAGAATTTTTTTGAACTTTGGTGAAACTAAAACTGATGCACAAATTATATGAACATTGGCAAATTATTTCGAAAAAAAGTGTGCATTTTTTAACATACTAGAAAACATAATAGTATTTCTAACATTAAATCGAAAGCATTATAAGATTTTCCGATAAGACACGTTCATGAAAGAAAACATTGCTGAATTATAAAAGGATATTATTTTCTAGGATCCCAACACAAAGGTAGAGATGCTAAGTGAAGTGTGTGGATTTCTCGTCCCCGTCCTATGTTATATTTAGGTCTGTAAATAATTTTTTTTTAAAGATTTTTTGAAGAAATACAAATCAAATTATAATCCATTTTAAGCAGGTGATAGCTCTAATTACGGATTACTGTATCACATTTGCGCAATACTTTCCTGCCTGTTAGCTACTCACTACGGCATTATCATATGCTAAGCCTATTCCAAAAATGCGTTTCGTTCTTTGGAATTTATCCAAATATTATTTCGAAAAGATTATTGGAAGGGTAGGTAAAACTTCAAAGGAGAAAATCCATAGTGTATATCGCCAATTAACAAAATAAAAGAGAACTAGTTTCCATGAATTATTTTTTGAGCCTTTATTTACGTAGATTAAATTAGAAATCTGTTTATTTGAATTACAGATAGAAAGGCTTACTTCAGACATTACTAACTTATATATGTATTCTACTGTCTTACATAATTGAATTGTATTATGTAGTAGAATTTGCAATACACTTGAAAAGTATAATTCGCATTACATTCACATAACAATGCAGCTAATGCAATTTTAAATGCTGTTATAAAAATGGACATAAGATATTTAAAAAGTGCTTTTCCTTTACTTCCCATTAAAGACAGTATCGTACAAGTAGCTCATTAGCGGAGAAATCTACTTTTGAAAATTATTAAACAGTTTTAAGCATAAAATTGGAGTCGAAACAATTACTTTCTTCAGTATAATCAATTCTATTAGAGATACTATATTTAGCGATATGAAATCATCGAGCTATTATATTACTTGAATTTGAAATACGTACAGCCACAACAAATAAATTTAGGTAAAAATAATTGTCGCTAACATACATATTTTTTCCATTACGTTCCTATACTTGATATGTAGTTAATGAAGTAGTTAGAATTTCTGAACGACCGAATGATTTGAAGGACTTTAATTGTGGCTCATGTTGTATTAACAATTCCTTTTTAATGGTTATTTGGCTCGTCTGTAATCATTTTTATATCATGATTCTTTTGAAGTTTGCAACCCACTTGGTTCACATAAAAAAAAAGCACAGCATTACAGCTGTATATACCCATATAGCACAAAATTTCTCAAGGACATTACATTCTTCTCCTACAGATCCCACAAATTTGACGGGATAAAAAGGAAATATTTAGTATGTACTTAATACCTTATTTCTATGAGTTAATAAGAATTTCCCATAAATTATTCACTGTGATATCCCACCACAACTACTCTCTATGGGGACATTCTCAGTATTTTGCAGATAAATACATATGGGATGTGCAGGACAATTTTGGGACAAACATGGTAAAGTCGTGTTGCCCCTTCCTGAATTTATTTCGGTATGTTTTCTGATTCTCGTGGTTCGCGTGATTCTCTGGTGAAAGCAAAAATTTCTTGCTTGGTGTGCTTCCGTTTGTCATTTTAAGAGAACAAAAACAGAACAACAAAACATATTGAAAGAAGCTTCATGTTATATTAGAAATCTATTCGCTTCTGCAATTTCTTCTTGTTTTGACAAAGTTTGTTAGTTGTACATTTCAGACTGTGATTTTGTAGTAATTTTGTCCTAGGAATTCAATTTGCCTGTGTTAAAAATATTGAATTTATGTTTATTGCAAGTTCATATACCTCTGGCATATACTTTCCAGCTATTTTTTTTTTTTTTGTTCTTAAATTACCTACCCATGAAAAAAACTTCTACAATCCCAGAAAATCCCAAACAATATTCTCAGATATTCCGCCGTATATCCTGCCAACAAGCTAGGAGCTCCGTAAGAAGTCCAAGGTACGCTTGCAGCGGTAATTTTACATGCCTTAACTGCACCTAGGTACAACCACAGGAAATCCTGTGGGAAAGGCATGTGATCTACCATGGATATCCCACTGCCGGCATTCGTCACTCCCAGTGATGCCCCAAGTTGTTAACTGGGACCGGACAGGACTTCCCATGGACAATTTATATATCCTAACAGGATTTCCCAGTAATGTACCACGGACACATATGTGCTGTGTGGGTATGCTACTAGGTATATTACCTCCTTATTTGTGTTACACACAGGATAATATTTATTTCGTGCTATTATGTCAGGAACAATATTTCTAAATAACATCACAAGAAAAACACGTTTACCGTCATGTTAAACTCAAGATGTTTTTGAATGTATTTTACAAAGAGACCTTCCTCTGATTTTGAACTGTATCATATATAAATTAAAATGGGTCACTGAATCTGAATTTAGATTTTACTATGAAAAACTAGATTGTCGTTAACATAACTTTTTTTTTATAAAAACTGTATTATTACACCTAATGTGCTATCTGAAGCCTTTTAAGAGTTATTAGCTCTAAACATATTCTCAAACCTATTTCCAAACCTATTCTCAACGTCATTTTAAAAAATATCATCTAATTTCGGTGTGACCTGAATAGGTTATGAGTTAATAACTGTGTAACGGCTACAGTTGACACATAGGGGATACAATGTCAACTTAAAGAGGAGAGTCTAAAGTTTTCAGCTTTTATAAAAAAAAGTTATGTTAACGACCGTTTTGCAAAAATAATAGAGGTTAAATTAAAAAAAAAAGGTAAGGAAATCCAAAATTTTTAGTTTAGACAACCATAAATAATTCTTGATCGGTGAGGGGGTATGGTATGGGCCTGCTTGGGTTGTCGTTGGAAAGGCCATGAAGTTGTGCATAGAATGTGCTCATAACTCTGACCGTACCCTCTGTAGTTTTTAAGATACAAGATGTTTCGTGAATAACTACCTTTTTTCTTAATCACCCTGTGACTCCTAAACGGTTGATATTGCCACCCCCCCCCCCATGCCATACAATTTCTGGTTATTCTGGCTGAGTACTATCACCTTCTGCTCTATTGACCTCCTAGTGGGAAAAACCCTGTATAACAGTTTTCAAAAGATGAAATAAATATTTCATTTTCTAACTATATTTATTATCAAAAAACGACATCTGAGCTTTTTACGCAAATAAGAAAAACTGAAATATTTTAATTAATAATAACAGCCCTTCTTTTCTGATTTGTTCACTTTGGAAAAAATTGACATTTTTCTATCTTGCGTGTGTGGTCTGTGGGACCACAAATTACAATGTAAGAACACAAATATATGGAGGAGAATTGACGACCGACTGACATGTATGTCTACCTTTTCCCAAGGAATACACAGCAGTAGTTCATATAAGTAGATTCGTTACAAAAAAAAAAAAATGGTGCGGATTCATAGACCGCGCGCCACTTTCGGGAGGAAGCACTTCTAAAAATGGCGTTTTATTTATTTTAAATGGTGCTTTCGCTAAACAAAAATAAGTTTGTCCTGCAACTGAAAAATCAAGCTTATGCAAGGTTACCCACCATCATAAAACAATTTTTTCCTCTTCCGTATATTTCAGATAAAACCGTTTAAAAGGAAACCACAGGCAGCGGATGTCGAAAAAACAAAAATTGTATAGATAGGAGTGCAAAATTCGTTGCCCTTGTGGAAAGGAGGACGTGTTAAAGCCTTATCCTTCATATTTTATAAATCACCCGAGCCTTATTTCCCTTCCTCCAAGTTTCGACGTTACAACTAAACAAATTCAAAACTTTGAAAATTTATAACTTTTTTTTATTCATTGAAATATACTTACTATTTTTCTCAAAAAACACTTCATTAGTTTCAGGTTTTCCTTTCAATATTAAGAAGCCTGTTGCTGCCTGCAACAATTAATCCAAATATGCTAAGCTGCATAATGGATAGAGGGAAATAGAAATTGTAACAGAATTAAATAAAAGAAATACCTGTCTCTTGGATTTCGTGCGATGTACTCGGGCCAACAATCTACGATTAGCACCAAATATTCAAAACCATAATCTAAATCTAATGATAATGAATAAATTCTCAGCACAGACAATTGACAAGTCATTGTCAGTCGTACAGGAGCTCGTTCATAAAGTAGGTTGCAGCTGGCTATGGTAACGGTAGATGCACTGACATGTATAACATAAACCGCTGACACCACTGAAATCGCACATTATCATGGGATCCCTTTTGTATAGTTGTCTCTTTTTAGTGTAACGACTGGATTCCACTGAACATGAAATATTAGGTTATATGTGAAATCCACCATAGTTCAGTTTCAGTTCAGTGGATTTCCAAATGAATGTATAGAATAGAAATAGATGGAAATATAACATTTGCAATCCTTTCTATGTCCCCTTAACTACTTTTAGGGATAGGTAGACAAAAATTGCTTCAAAAGAAAGTACCGAGGTACTGTCAGTTTCTGGCCTAAAGCCAAAGACCAAAAATTCCATAAAGAAATTTTTGGGAGTATAGGTACTGTGTGTAAAGTGTTTCGATCAGCAGTATCAGCAGTATTTTGTACGGGTCTCGAAAGAGTAAAAGACTCATTATCACTTTCGACTTATTAGTTAGAAATGGAATACTCAAAAATCGATTTAATTGTGAAGGCAACCAATTTTCCTTAAAATGATTCACATATAGATTTTTAAATAAGTCTATATATACCTACCAGCAAATTATTGGCATCTAGGTTCACTGTAGTGTAAACAGCAGGCAGTTTCAGGGTTCATTGCTGTCCTGATGAGATCGCCCTGTCGCTGCTAATCGAAACGCTTTACACACCATACCTATACTTCCAAAAATTTCTTTATGGAATTTTTGGTCTTCGGCTTTAGGCCAGAAACTGATAGTACCTGACAGTACCTTGGTACTTGTTTTTTAATTTTCTCTGCTCATATGCATTAGGTCGAGAATTTCCTGTAGCGTCGTATTTTGTACGGGTCTCGAAAGAGTAAAAGACTCAATATCACTTTTCAAAAATTGCTTAATTTTATTTCTTTAATCTAGTTTAAGGAATATTTGATGTTAGGGAAGATAAGCCTGCAGCCGGTACCTACTTGAGACTGTATCCAGGGTGATCATTCTAATATTTTGTCGTACTTTAATGTCAAAATATACCCCAAAATGAAATGAACTTTTCTATTGATTTTTCGTATTTTTATACAGATCAGCAAGCAGTTAACTAATATGTTGTACTTTTAGGCGTATATTCTGACATTAATTCATTGCAAATTCATTTTAGTTTATTTTGTAGTTGATGAAAAGGATAGATCAAAATGAATATGGTGAATATAAAAGAACGACAAATTTGAGGTGAAATATCAAAATATGTAAGAAAAATGTACGCTTAAGCTATTACAAAGAGGTCAGAATCATCCCCCAGGCATAGCTAACTAAGCCAAGCTCATTACATTTGACGTTTTTGGATGTCGTTTTTTTTTTAAATTACGGAAAAGTAAATAAATATTATTTTAATAATGGAAAATGTTACTGTTTATATGAATGAGCTTTATTGATTTATTAAATGAAGAAGGTAATAAATGGAGTTTTGAATTATATAAGTAACTCTACATATGTAGGATAAAAAAATCTTCTATTTGTAGGATATGTGACTCGTTCGTGTATAGACGAAAACATTGCAGAGTCTATTAGCCTCACACGGACATAGAAAGGGTACGAAGTGAATGGTGAGGAATACTCAATTCCTCCTTAAGAGGCGGTTTAAGTCACAATTTAATTTACAAAATATATAGATTAGATATAATTTCTGTAGAATTACCCGACAAATACAGCAACACCTAAGACTTGTCTATCAATATGCCACAAATCTGCAAGCAAATGGTCCAAAAACTGGTTGGTAATAGAAATACGGATGAGTTGAGGTGAACTGATAAAAAATAATTTCACAAACGCCCCTACTGACGATGGGCATTGCACTAAAATTATGCAATTCTACGCAAAATTAAGAAAATTAATAAAATGTATACATCACAAACACAGTTTTATCTAAAGAAATCGTTGAATGTACGTAGGTAACTAAGTGTGCGATAAAATGAAAGATAACATTCTGAGGTATTGTACGTTGCATAACTGGCAACATGAAGGAAGTTTAGTGTCGATTAGGCAATCGTTTAGATGCTTAGAAATTTCCTATCACCCGAGCTAAATATCGCCTTCATTTGTTATATAACAAGGCAATTATGTGATGTTTCGTGAAAAATTAGCATATTTTCTTTGAATAACTGAAATTCTCAGTGGTTGTGGGCTGTGAATTGATTTTCTATGAGCTCTCCTCAAAGAATCCCCGTGATATACCAGAAGATCTGAAAATAAACAAAATTGAAAATTATTGTTATTAGGTAATAATTCAGTCAAAAAACTGTGGACTGAGAGGGAAATAAAGTGTATGTTGGTATCGCATAAAAATCACGAAGCATTAATGAATTGTACCTTATTAAGGAATTACAGCGTATGGAAGAAAATTGCTCAGGATATGGGAGACAATGCTTTCAGATTGACAGGCCGCCAGTGTAAATTTAACTTTTAAAAACTTAAACAAAAGTTTACACGGATCCGAGATAACAACAGCAAAAGCTCCCATGACAATTTTGTGGAAAGTTTTGATAGAGACCATAATGTTGAGCTCCAGGAGTTCCTGATTCGCTAACTTACGCACTAGAAATGACACAAATGATTATGAACACGACGAAAATGTTGGGGAAGACAATGTTACACTAGGACCTTCCACAAGCCGTTTATGCAAGATGCCAATGGGGAGCGTTTATTCCAGCACTTGACTGAGGCCAGTCCAGAGAGACTAAAGAACGACAACAAAATGATGATGGACAGAAGAATCTTTCATTAAGATAAATTCGCGCCAAAAAGGAAGTCGCGGATGCCATAAAAGGTGATACGGCAGCATTGAGAGAAGCCACGAAGGCTTACACAGGCACAATGAGCAAATTGGTCGATAAGATGTGAATTTCTTTCTGATATTATTCTTGTACTTTGTAATTTTTTGCTTAAGTCTGCATTTTAACTATTAATTTAATTTGAATTTTAGTAATCCTTTAGTTTTCCTGTAACACACTCTCATACCCTTGGCATACACGCTGCTAGCATGCATCAGTTTACATCAGTTTTGAGGTTGAGAGAGACGCGGTGGGAAGAAAAATTTCTAGAACCATGTACATTGGTCCATAGAGCCTTACATTAGTTACTTTAGTCATTCTTTCTTTTCTTAGTCCATATGCTGAATAATATTTTGGAACTGAAATTGAAGACGGCAATTTCGTAGTATTACACTTTATTATTTTCTCAGTTAAGTTTTTGTTTATTCTTTTTTCTTAATTTAACATTTAATTTGACAGATTATTAGCCATATTACATAATGCGTTGAATGCGACCAATGAATATATTTTTAAAGCCATATAAATAAATAAATAATAAAATGCCTTTTAGAGTTGTCGCTAAAGAAGCATTAATGTGTATTGTCGAGAGTTTGATGCACATTTCAATTGGCCTTTGCATTGTCAAAACTAAGCAGACTTTTCGGTAGAAATGACGAAAAAGTTTTCTTGATATGTTTTACCTCATTTTATTTAACCCAGATCTGACTGGTTTTCCTAATTATTACCGATCTCTTTAATTTGTTTAATATGTTATCAGTTTAAATAATAAAGAAACTATAAGCTTTTGCATACGCTAATCTATTACCATTCAACTTAAATGACATAATCTACAGCAGTATCTTTTTTTATTTTCACTTCTTGGTTTCAAAACTGTAGTCAAAGGCACTCCTTAGTGGCACGCGAATATTTACAGACACAACTACATGGTGTCTGTAAATATTCGCACGCTCTATTTAACCGTAGCCTGCACGTCGTTATGATGCTATTAACACAACTTTAGTGATTGTCGGTTTAGAATGCCGACGATGATGGCGAGAACGCCCTAGTCCCTTATAAAAGCACTATATATAACTATAAAATTTTCTCACTTCATAAGGATTTTCAATTTTGAAAATTAAGTGTTTATCACTACGTAATTTGCATTATAAAGTGGAATTACGTTGACGTGCAATTTTCGAGTTATGAAAACGCGCTAATCACTAATAAATATCACCATGAAGAATAGATTTGTTTTGGCCCTTAATACTGATTTTCATAAGGAATAAGTACGTGTTTATCATCAGCATTATTCAATTTATTGAGAATTACTCTTATAAGTAAATACAGCGATTGATTTTCACCTTATGACATCGAATTTTAATCATGAGGTGAACATTTTCGTGGTTATTACGAGACTTACTCTGACCTTTAGTGACAAAACTAACTTTTTACTATACTACGTTTTTTTTTTGTGTTGATAAGTGTCTATGTGACTGGATCAACTCAATGCTTCTCAGTAGAAAGATCAGCTCCTGCTCAGGCGACGCTACTGTCAGAAGAGCAGTCTGTAGAGGTACACCGCAGGTGGGGGTGCTATCACCACTCCTGTGGCTACTGGTAGTGGATGAAATCCTCATCAAGTAAGAGAGAGAGGGCTTTAAGGTAGTTGCCTACGCGGATGACATATGCATCCTGGTAACTGGCAAATTTCTCTCTACTATTAGCGAAAGGCTCGAGTGCGCGCTGCTTAAGCTGGATAGCTGGGCCAATAATAGTGGATTGAGAGTGAACCCCTCGAAGACGAAGCTAACCCTTTTTACAACAAGGAGGCGGGTGCAACATTTCAGACTTCCAATGCTAGGAGGAGAGGAGCTTACTCTCTCCAGTGAAGCGAAGTATTTAGGTGTCGTCCTCGATTTCAAACTAAACTGGAAGGCTAATCTACAAGAACGCGTGAAGAAGGCCAGTGTGGCCATCTGCACGTGCAAGAGAATATTTGGCGGAAACTGTGGATTAAAACCCAGGGTGGTACACTGGATGTACACAGCCATATTTCGGCCCATCCTCTGCTACGGCTCTACGGTCTGGTGGACGGCATTGACGAGGAACTGTAAGCTAGATGTGCTGTCAAAAGTTCAGAGAGCCGCCTGTATGGGTATAACTGGGTGTCTGTGCATCACGCCCACGGCGGCATTCGAAGTAATGCTTGACCTATTACCGCTGGACCTTTAAGGGTGTGGCGGCAATTAGTGCTGTCAGGCTGAGAGCGGGGGGCTGGTAGACGGAGAGAGGTTTTGGGCACTCCAATATACTCCCGAAGGTAGACTGTAGGGACTGCAGGGTAGAAACAGACTATCAAGTACCCATCCTGACTTTTTGGTGGAGGTAACAATGCAACGATATCCACCAGAGTGACTGGGAGGGGAAGGAGGTGGTCGTTACATCCGATATTTCTATATTTACGGATGGCTCCAAGACGAGTGCGGGCACAGGGGCTGGAGAGTACTCTAGAGATCTTCAGTGGCACGAGTCTTATAGACTACCTGACAAATGCAGTGTTTTTCAGGCAGAGCTCACAGCGATTTATCAGGCGGCAACATTGATATCCATGTGCAGAGAGCCCGCACGGCACATCTGCATATATACTGATAGCCAGGCAGCCATCAGGGCGCTGGATGCTGGCTGGTAAAATCAAAATTGATGCAGTTATGCAAAACCAGGCTTGACGAATTGACTGTAAGGCACAAGGTGACCCTAAGCTGGGTACCTGGCCATAAGGATATCTTAGGAAACGAGATGGCTGATGAGTTGGCCAAAATGGGTTCCGAGTTGGATAGCTCCGCAGCTGTAGCTTACGTGAGGATCCCAATCGGTGCTTTAAAAGAGGAAATCCTCAGGGACGTCTATCTAAAGGCAGGCTTCCGATGGACCAGCAGGGATACCTGTCATATTGCGAGGCAATTGTGGCCTGCATATGACAGGAAAAGGTCAAGGGAGCTGCTTAATAGCAGCGGAGCAAATACCAGGAATCTAGTAGAGGTCATGATGGGTCACTGGGCCATAGGGGACCATGCTAGAAGACTGCGAATAGCGGCGAACGATTTCTGCAGGAGTTGTAGGGACTCGGAGGAAATTGAATCCGTCTAACATGTGCTTTACGAATGCCCCGCTCTGATGAATAAAAGAGGTAGGCTACTAGGTAGCTACTTCATTTCAAGTCGGGGGGAGCTTAAAAGTATAAAGTTCAGAAACATCCTGAGTTTTCTGAGTGAGGCAGGATGGATCAGGATAAATCCGCGGCTGGAAGGGTTATCCCATGAGGTCTAGGGGTACAATGGACCCGTTGGAGGTCTAAGTGAGGCTGGCTGGTTGTCTAGCGGCACCCGTCTTACCTAACCTACCCTAACTCTACGTTTTAAATGTTAATGTATATGAAAGAAAGAACGGGCAAACTATATGGAAAGTGAAGGAATGGGGTGGGGTGTATCTGACCCAAGTGGAAAAAAAAATTTTTGAGCGGTAAAATCGTTTGTATGAAGTTTACAGGACCAAAAAACCCACACGCTCACCCGCCATTTTGGGCAACCGCTATGTGGGGTGGTACTACCGCCTCAACCCAACCAATATTTTTTTTTACCTATCTTTATCTCCCGAACATCACAAATACAAATAAAAAACCCACATTGTCCTACTCCCTCTTCACTGAAAGTTGTGTACGTAGAAATTCACGAAAAATTGGGCGTCCACAGGGACATGTTACTTCTAATTTTGCTCCGGTCATACAAAGCGTTTGTGCATTGAGCTATTCTGTACCGAAAGGGTTACCGTTCAATTATATTAAACTTTCATCTTATCAGAATGCAATTTGTGCCAATTTTAAGACATTCATGAATTTGAAATCTGAACTGAGTTCACTTTAAACAGTCGTAATTCAAGTTGAAACATTACTAAATTATTTACGTTTGTTTTATTAGAGATTAGAATGACTGTAAGTTTAAGTATAGATTTAGTTAATAATAGTACTATTTAAAAAATTATTTAAGACAAAATTTGACTGTGTTAAAAAAATTAACCAAACAGTTTCAATAAACGTAATTTAAGCAGACAAACCCCCTCCCCCGATTCAACATAAGAGACTTTTAACAGATCTCTTAACCTCTTAAATTTAGCAGAATTAGTATTCTACATAAATTTTTGTGGGGAAATATTTACTCTTTCAATTTCACTTTTCAAGATGGCGAGGCGATGATGATAATATGACCAACCCACACGTAGCTATAATTGTGTGCGTCTTCAATCAAGTTACAATTATCGATATAAATAAGAATTTTATGGTAAATTCACAGCACGTAATGATAATTGAATTATAATTTTAATGTGTAAATCGCAGGTAAAGAGTTCCACAACTGTCCTTACGTCCAACAGGATTTTCGTATAAACCTGTACCAACAAAACTAATTCCTACGAAAACTTTAAAGTGACGATAATATTGTCGAGTAATGGAGATTATCGTAAGGCTATGTCATTACTATAAATTTAAAGGCAAAAGATTTTAGCATTCTGAAATTCTATACAGCCTCAGAAATAGCAAAGTGATTTAAGTCGTCTCTCATATTGCTCAGAACTCTCCTCTGTGCATGGCTCAAATTGTATAATTATTTCATATTTCACAAACTTGTACAAATTATATAAATATGTACTTATTTTACACCATATTTATCCAAATTATCGATATTTTAAACAAAACAATTTCCGAAACTATCACGATAGGAGACTTAAGCATACCTCGGTGAAGAGCTCTTATGTTAAGAGATATTTGAGAGATATTTTCGTTTGCTAGAATACCAAATCTGTTAAAAAAAAATCGCCACATAAGTTAAGAGATCAGCTGACATCTGACATCTCTTACCTCTTTACGTAGAATACCAATGTCTGCTAATAGGCTTTGACAGCCCAGTTAAGAGGATAACAGCTCTTATCTCTTATGTAGAATCGGGGGGAAAGTCATGTTATTTAGCGGTGAGTCGTATGAGGTTAAAAGAGACCGCAACAAAGCCCAAAGGCTACACTTTAAAACTACTATATCATTTTAAAGTGCAGGCTTTGGATTTCCTAATCTCGATATGTAAGTAGAATTGATGATGTATTTTTGAGTAAAAAAAAATATAAATATAAAATGAATTACTTAAAATTCCAAAAATTCAAATATGTTCAGCTACAACTTCGAAACTGAAGGGAGATCGGAGAAAGGCTTTAGTGATACAGAACATATGAAGGTAAAGACTTTAAGCCTCTCTACCGCTGCAGCGGAGCATTTTATGTGGCACTACCTATATCTTAGGTAATTTTATCTTTATTTTAGGAAAAAATAATTACCCCGAATGGGGTGAGATTACCCATAAAGAATGTTTTCTAAAAAGACTTAAAGTAGGAAGAAGTACTCATTACTTAACTATAACCTAGCTTATGGAATATTACCAATTTGTTCGAATGAAGCATAAAGAAATATTTTTTACTGTGCATTGGAAATATCCCTAACATTGAGTTTACTCAGGAAGATAACATAGAAAATGGTTCGACAGATAAGAACTATGTTCAATTATAGTGGACAGAGTGTGACCAATATACAGGCAATTGATGAAGGTAAATAACTCGCTATGTAGTTCAATATATCACTCCGGTGGTTGAAGAATGTCTGAAAATAAATTCACTTAGACACGAGCACTAAAATTTTTCTAATAAAATAAAATTATTATAATTAAAAAAAATTTGTTATCATTAATTTTAATAGTTTAATCAAAGTATCGGCCTTGTGCACCCACGGATTCAGATTGAAGGACCGAGCCCGTTCGATGACCAAGGTGATTATTGTACTTGTAGTCTAACTTAATTTTATGCTTCGTTGATATACGTAAACCCTGATGCTTCTTATGCCATTGTGTTGCAATTGTTATAAGCCTAGTTGCCATTATACTGATTGACCACCGCTGATACAGCAGCATCTGGTGTTTCAGCACACTGGTATTGTGTACATTATACGGTTGCAAAAGCACAAGTTAGTACTATAAAAAATGGCTAATAGTGCAGTTGTGGTCTATTTCTAATGTGTTTATTTTTATATTCTTTTAATTTATAATTCCACAAACGTTCAAATTTTTTTAGTTTAATAAAATTCATCGTTTCAGTGTCATTCCACTTTATTGCAGTTACAGCCATATTTTCTACTCAATTATTACGCCCTGATAGCCTAAAGTTAAGCTCGTTTGACTTTTTGATACTGCCAAAATCAGCACATGTGAAGTGCTGATGCTATCAGTATTGGTGTTGAAAATGTGCTAATAGTGCGCTGATTGTAACTGCAGGTGCATATGGTAAATCAGCATAATGTCAACTAGGCTTTTAAAAATCCAATAATTTTGGGTGAAAAATAAAACTGTGGACTGTAGTAATTATCACTGTTTCCAGTTTTGTTTATCCTAGGTTGTAGCAAGAAGAAATAACTCTATATAATTCAAAAGGCTTTAGGTTACTTAATAAGGTATATAAGAATCTACATCTACATTTACATAAATATAATATGCAAAATACAATGTACATGAAATTGATACAGAAAGCTGTCAGGATTTACGTGAGCATCTTCCATGATGGCTTAATTTCACGGCAGTCTTAATGCACGGATTAGAATCAAGCGTCAATCAACGCCCTCGAGAGGCAGAATATATATTCTGTCTCAGAAGTACCAGTTTATGTCAGTGCATGCTTGACATTGGACTTACTGGTCGAAGCGAGACCTACCTAATAGTCTCTTCCGATCTTTGGGTCACGGCACCCGGTTGATTTAGCGCAACTCCACGCCGAAAGCCAATCCTCTAAGCATATATTAATAAGCGACCTTCCTTCAAATTCACGGACGCAGTATGCAGTTTTAGCAAAAGAACAAACTACTCTGTTTAGAGAAGAATGTTCGCCTAAGTCATGGAGACTCAGACAATCTCTCTCTGCCCACAACCACTACGATGCTCCCACAAGGGGGCCTTCCTATGTCGAGGCGAATATTGCTACTAATGCAGCGCTATTTGGGGCTCCTTAACCCCGTAGTGCCAAGTTAGCAATGTCGGCTACCAAATTGGTATGGCTTATATAACATGATCGTACGATCATGAGTACTCCCAGTGGAAATTCATGCAGATCCTTAAACGTTACTGGTACCTCCGTTTGGGCTTAATGATATTAGCACTTATAAATAAGTGACAGCAGTGGACTACGAGAAGATTATGATCCGTCCTTCAAGTTAGGAGAGGCTTGAGACTTCAGCCTGTAATCTTAAGCTACCAAAGTAGTAATTCCAAGCAGTTGTACTAGGTCGTATACATGCAAGCCTCACTATGAACATACACAATCATCAGAAATCAGAGTATGCCTTTCCTTTGCTTGTATCCTCCCTTGGCAGCACTGCGCATCACTAACTCCTTTTGCACTTGCCATGAAATTGATACAATCAAAGGCATTCCAAATATAAACAATGCAATAAATAAATATTGAGCAATATATGTATTTAGAGATTAGCAATATGCATAGATAATCCAACTATAAATACAATAATAATAATATAACCTGATCAGCTCAATATTAATTGAAACAAGTGTAATAAACTACACATCTACAGTAGCAAACATGTGAAAATTATGGTAATAACTTAATTGCCGAGATAAGTTTGTAAAACAAATCTTCTTTTCAAACTAAAACGCAGTCCAACACTAATTTGGATTCAGTGGGGTTTTCCTCTAAATGAGAAAACAAGAATAAGTGGTGACAGGTGTAGAAGACATCTGTATACACACCATTATAAATCGATATGCAAAAATTGATATGCATAGAACATTGATCGAGCGTAGCACCCACAAAGTGATACACTACATTGTATGTATATGCATACAGAAAGAACGGTATACAAAAAAAATGTTATGTCCACTTTGCTATGGACAAGCAAAGCATTATGCACATATTTAAGGGTCACGTATCAATGAATTCACGACGATAAAGCTTTACGTAATGTTTATGGTTTTCGGTAATAAAAGTAACATCAATAGCATATGGTACTAGAAAGTAAACAATCAATGAAAAGCATTGCATTCTATCTGGCTATAACATTGGGTAATGCCTGTGGTGCAAAAATTTGCAAGCGCAGCAGTTCTGATTAAAAATGACTAGGTCAGTGTCCGAATACATTTCGTCAATCAGAAATATAGAAAATGAGTGAGATTAGCATAAATCAAGCAGTGCTTTTAATTTCGAACCAAACTAAGAGGTCCCTTAGCTCCGACATGGCTACACTTCAAGGTAACTAATTGAGCTCTTCAGCTATTTTCCCTTCTATTACTAATAGAGATTTTTATAGCTCTGGTAATTTTGCTTGGCTATCCTAATAGCGAGCTCTATAACTCCAACCTAAAGAGCCGCTTGGCCAACAGAGAGCTACATAGTTCCTACTTGCAATGCATATCCTCTACCAGCGCCTTACGAATCACTTTGACGATAGAGCAGAAAACTTAGATATATATATATTCCTTTCATCGGTAGATTTAAAGAATAATAAGCAACCAAGTTCTCTACACAGGTATATGATTTATATCAGTATCAGAAGTAATGCTAGTTTCTCCCTCACTAAAATCAAATGGCAATAAAACGAGAATAAATTTTTAATCAACTATAGAAAAATAAAACCTAAAAATTCTTATAATTGTAGCGTAAAATACAATGGACACCTCTCAAACCAAAAATGCTATGGTATTATATAAGAATAAAATAACTACCTGTTATATGTGAAATATTGGCGTAGGTTGAAAGTCTCTTCCATACAAAAGTCTTGGAAACAAATGGACTATATTGGTTACATGTAGGGGTAAAATATATAAAACTGTAAAGAAGAAAATGAAAAACTAGAACGCTATCCGATATTTTAGGTAAAATATCTAAAAGTTTCCGTTTTAACAATATCTACATCAGACGCAGAAAAAACATGTAAAGAAACATATTTACCAAACTCACCATTTCACATATAAAATAATCTATATTGAAATATTTCTTCAACGTTCCATAAAATTGCTGAACCATATAACGACCACAATATAAAAACTCACCATCTGTAGTGCTAATTACCTTTCAGATTTGTATAAAGAGTTCAAAATTTCCAGTGATTGAATATTTTTCTCCCACATGTTAAAACTTTTTAATTACCTCAATTAAAAAGTTCAATTTATCAACACGACATCCACAAAAAAATGAAACAAATTAAAAAAGAAAACTTATTCAGTGAACCACAATGGTCAATGTCCCATTTCGAAATGAAGGGACTTTAGTGAAAAAAGTAAAAAAATTAAATTCAGCTCCATGATGAAGGAAAATGAATTATTGATTTTTTTGTTATTGAATTTAATTTCAACCTTTGCGAACGATAACTCGAGAACTCGTTCACTTTGGTGGCTGAAATTTTGTGCAAAAGTTAAATTAATTTCGAAAGTGAGACAAATCGGGCAACTCCTTCGTGGGGTTGCCATACAACAATTTTGTTTTCCAAATATAACACTGCCTGAGAACGCGTCGACATAGAGAGCTGAAATTTGGTACATGGCGTTTTTATAGTAACAACAAATAAAATTTCAAACATGAACTAAATCGGGCAACCCCAAAATGTGCACAAATTTTAGTTTTAATATTGCTTGCTATGCTTGTTATCCTACAAAATCCACCAGAATATCGGCAATATTCCGAACTTTTCTTTGAAGAGGAAAATGGAAGAATACTGTTTAAATGGGGATTTTATCAGTCTAATATTATTGAATATTGTAATTATATAATTACTAACTCAACGTAGTCCGGATTGTTCATTGGAGTTATAAAAATTTTACTAATGTAGGTTCTCCTATTTGTTTTTTAATTTTAAATGTATCTAAAACTATAATTAAAATTACAGTCGTTGTGATTTTCAATGAGAAATAAAAAATAATAAGAAATGTTCAGAATAAATAGAAATAATATTATTTTAAGTTAAGTGAACTCAGGTCACATTTACCACAATTTCTAAATAAATAATTCAGATATAGAAAAACAGAAAAAATTTAGAGTTTAAAATTTTGAGTTTATTTAGCAAATTTCAAAGTTTAACTCATGTGTTAATACGCAATTTTATCGACACGGTTTAGCACCTGGAATACTGTAATTTTCAAATTTTTAATATTTCAGTAGAAGAGAGTGTTTTTAAATTTTTGTTTTTAAATATACATTGCTATTGAGTATCAAAGAAGAAGAAAAAATGCTGTAGAAATATATATAATATCAGAAATTATAGTTTAGGTCACCTTAGGTAGTAGACAGGATTTTAATTATTCGGATCAGTGTAGCTAAAAAAACTTGCAATAACACGAATAATGGATCCAACGAATTGTTTTCCACATCAAAAGAAAATGGTCAAAATTATTGGAGTTGAACCTGAAGTCCCTGGTTGCTGGTTAAGCCGCCATTCCACTGCACCAAAGTCACGTATAAATTCATATGTTCAGGAATGAAATTAGAACCCCGCATAAATGATTTTTCTTAATCACAAAATTTATTTATTGTCAATTTCACAGTTTTCCATTTCACCTCATTATTTCTACCATGATTTCAAAAAACTAGTTAACATTTCAATTCTCCAAGGTTCAAAGTTCAAACGTTCAATCATGCAAGATTTTATTCTACCAAATTTAAAGTCTACTCATGCCAAATTCTACTCTACGAAATTCCACACACTCCACGATTTTTCACAACAAAGTTTTGGTTCAATTTTAATTCTTTTTTATATAATTACACGAACAAATCTTAGATTTCGATTACTTTTTATATTTGATTTCGAGCGATGCGATTTATTATCTCAAGAATTCGAAAGTTCGGGTACTATGCCTTTTCCGTTACAGCTATATCAAAAAACGGATCCGCTCAAATTCCCCTGAATCCATAAAACTATACATTCCCCTTTTCTCTTTTTATATTGGATTCTCTATTTTACTTCCAATCTTACGTATTGGTATGCCTGATATTTCAGTCAATAGTTCAATGGTCACAGACATTTTTCGAGTCGTGGGATTGATCATCTGCTAAATGTCAAATCCCATTTCTTCACATAAATCAGTGCCATCAGTGAACCAGGTAAGTTGGAAATTTATTTACAAATTGTGTTTTGTTTTTTGTTTTAGATTTGTTCGTGTGCATGATTATCGTTTGGTAATTGTTATGATATATTTTTTTCTATTTGTTGTGTAAACTCGCCTTGTTTAGTGGTTACAAATACTATGTTGCATATGTACCTACTGTTTGTTTACATTGTATTACAGCATTTACTAACCTAACTTTATATTTCAGTACAACAACATAACCTTTTGTGGCCCTGATCATACAATACTGTGAAGCTAACCAGATTAGATAAGTCTTAAGTGTTTCTTTAATTATGACAAATTTTCTTTGTGTTGTTTTTCCATTTTCTTTCAGGTTCAGCATGATTGGACAATGGATACCCTTCATCTAGCGTTCGCTCTCCCGGAACAGTAGCTGTTACGTACATCGAAAGGAATATCAATGTCAATTTGAAGTTACAAGGGGGATATATCCTCGGGCGCTGGAGTTAAATTTCCTGTGAAATCAGCAATATCTTCTGTTTCCTCCTGACCTCTTGTGTCTAAAATTAGATCTATGTTTGGAGGATCTGCTGAAGGATCTACATCGTGATGGATTTCGATGTTAAGTTAAAGAGATTTTAATCTGGGCCTTTGAGTCTTCAAACGCCTGACGAGGTAGATGTAACTATAATATCTCTGGATCTTGGATTGACTTCGGAAATTTTGTCAGTACATTCTGCGATAACATCGAACGATACTAGGTTCAGCTGATTTAGTTTAGGCACGACATTTAAGAGTACCTACATGGAGAAGTTTTGTAAAAACAAATTATAATTTGCCAGATTTAACTAATTTATATAAAAATATTTGAACCCATTTTGGATGATGATATGAAAAGGGACAGATTTCAGAAAGACTAGCACAACCTGCTAAATTCCTAAAATTAAACGTTTATTTTTATCCCAAAATCACAAAACGTTATTTCAGGAGGTGAAAAAAACTTCTCTTTGGTTAACGTTAACGGTCATCTAATATTACTATAGGCGTATATATAACCAGCCTTCGTCGAAGATAACTTTTATTTTTTTCATTTAATTATATTCGTCTACTTATATTTTAGTTAAGAAGTATCGTTGAGGTAGTACTAATTGTAGCGTGGCTTAGTATAATTTTTGTTTTTTTTTAAATTTATAATACAAATACTTTGAAGACAAAATGAAAATTTAAATTATAAATTCAATTACATTCACAGACACTAATCTATGAATATACTGTCAAGAATAATATCAATATTATAACTAAACTTACAAAAGAAACAATAAATATTTTTTTTTAACAATATCAAAAGTCGGTTCAGATTTTAGTCAAAAAGTAAAAAAAAAAAATCATTTGAAAATAATATTTTCTTTTATTTTTTTTTTAAACAAAAGTATTACGTTTAGAGCACATAACAAATCGATTGAAATTTATAATCTATAATCTTTTCGTTTGTTGTATATTTCCGCACTAGGAATTAATGGATTCCAGTAGGAAAAAATCTTATGCATATTTTGCTATGCTTTAGGGAATCAAAATTTTACTTTAGAACAAAGATTTTAGTTGACCAAAAATTAGAGCTAGCTATACTGCCCGGCTTCACTACTGCAAGTGGCGTTTAAAAAAATTGATCAAGATTTACTATTAACTTGGAGATGGAGCATAAAAAAGTTATGTAAATAATTGCAGAGGCATTGTGATATAGGAAAATTAATGGCAGTATTTTGATGTATTTGATGAAATAAAAATCTGCTTGAACTAATGCAAAATAGATACATGAGAAGCAAAAGTGACCTAGCTACCTCGGTTGGTGGGCGCGCTGACTACCATCCCAAGTGACGTGGGCTCGCATCCTATCTCGACATGTTCCTACGCTGTATTCCTCATACCTAGTTTAATGTAGACATCTGCAGCTCTATAGGTTCTCCTACTTAGAAGGTTAGCCGTACTTGGGACCTTTTATCCCCTGCCTCGAAAAAAAAAATGTACAAACGACGTAATGTTACAATGCATGGCAACAGCACATTATTCATAAGTGAAAAACTTACTAGTTTGTAGAGATATTAGAAAGCAAAATGCACCTTTCCCATTTCTATGTAGCAAACAAATCAATTAAATTTTCAATATCTTGTGTTCTGCAGTGCACACCACGGTTCCAAAAGAGCACAGCTAATATCCATGATACAATGATAATGAATTAACAAAAAAAAAAACAAGTCCCTCGAAAAAATTCAATTTCCAGTTGGAAAAAGAAGTATTTAGATTTTTTTTTTTTTTTAATTACTTCATTCCGTGAAATTTCAAGAAAACAGATTTGCTATTAATTTTTGTACCTATTTAGAGGTTTCGATCAATACAGTCAACAAATTATTTGTTCTGATGTTACTAAGTTAACAGAAAATAACATTTCCTCAAAATTAAATGCTTTAATTCATCTTGATACATGTAACACAACTTTGTGTAACTAAAGATACAGCAATAACCATGCCAGTATACTTTTTTCAAAAATACCACAAACGGAATCATGTCAGGATGTATATATTTTGCCCTGAATACATATTAGTTTCACATACAGCTAGAACGTGCCGAGGACAAAACTTTCCTCTTGCGAATTTATGTGAAATTGCAGTTTACAATTGCCAACGACCAGAACGTGACCAGAGCAAATTTTGCTTACTCAAAAAATGCAAATATTATGCTACTACAACGAGGTGCTAATCAATAAATATAAAGCGGCCCATACATGGCGAACATGTTGTCCAACTTGGTGTGCCACACATGAAAGCTTTTTCTCCACACACTGTCAAACATTCTGTTCAACATTAGCACAGGAACACAAATAAGGAGCACCTAGAACTGTCAACAATTATCTTTTCATCAGTAGAGTTCAGTCAAGTCAAGATTCAAGAATGACGAATGCGTGACAAACATGGTGACGAAGTTAAAGAAACCCCAAAATTCGTGCAACGAAGCATCACTGTCAGTAATGTCACCAGGTCTACAACGGTGTTAATCCTTGAAATTTGAAAGGTTCTGATTTGTGTGTGATTTGCAGATTAATTTAGAGACTAATTTGAAAAACCAAAAGACCTGGCTGTTATTACAAAAAATGTAATTCACTTTCTGAGTGCAAATAAATGATTTTTTTATTTAAATTTCTAAGTACTTCGAATGGCTTCGAACTCAAAGGTATAATAAAGGAAACGAAGAACAACTGCAATTATATGTTATTAAACAACTCGTAGTTTAAATCATAAGCGAAACCGAACAAAAACGTAATTATTTAAATTATGGAAAAAGGCTGAGGAAAAGGGTGGAATTTGTGATTAGAATAATCTTGATATAACCCTTTTCCATTAGTTAACAAGTAGAAAAGCTAAAATTGGTGCAAAATAAATTTAAAGTGGTTTTTCGCATATATTTCTAGAACCGCTCGTCGCACAATAAAAACGGTTATAACCAATTTCATAGAATTTCACATTCTGAAGCATTTCTCACTGCAACAAAAACTTCTAAGACTGATCATTTTCACATTATACGTAAAAAACCTAAATTTGTATTTTGCAACACCAAGAAGCCGTTGCCCGATTTTAAACATCATGCACCAAATTTATGTTGTCTACGTGGCACTTTCTTCGGTAGTATCTAAATATAAAGGGTTTTCCAATAAGAGGTGTTATTTTGATATTCAAAGCAAAATGCCAGTTTTTGAGATAAATTATCGGATCTTTATTTCATTATAAAGAGGAAGGTATGCCGTTAATAATAGAAAATAACAACAGCCAAATGACCACCACGACCACGCCTACAGGACTATATCCTTTGCATGAAATTTTCCATAACCAAATCGCAGTTAGCTGCCCTATGTCATCGATAGCCTCACGAATTCCATCTTTAAGGTCTTGAATCGACGCTGGGCTGTTGGCGTAGACCTTCTCTTTCACGTGGCTCCAAAGGAAGAAGTCGCAAGGTGTTAAGTCACAAGATCTCAGTGGGCAATTGTGATCACCTCTTCGAGAGATAACACGGTCCGGAAACTTTTCCCATAAAAGATCAATGGTTTCGTTGCTTGTATGGCACGTAGTGCCGTCTTGTTGAAAATAAACGTTGTCCAGATCAATACCATCCAATTCCAGCCATAAAAAATCATTAATCATCTGTCGATAGCGCAATCCATTCACCGTAACTGTTGCTCCAGCCTCATTTTCGAAAAAGTAAGGTCCAATAACCCCGCGGGACCATAAACTGCACCAAACAGTCACACGTTGAGGATAAAGAGGCTTTCCAATAATAACTCTTGGGTTTTCCGAGCCCCAGATGCGACAATTTTGCTTGTTGACGAAGCCATCGAGGTGGAAATGGGCCTCATCACTCAAGATGAGTTTTCGATGGAATTCCGGATCATTTTCATGCATTTCAAGGACCCAATCAGAAAAGACTCGACGTAGTTGATGATCGGCCGGCTTGAGTTCTTGTGTTAACTGAACTTTATAAACCTTAAGACCCAAATCTTTATGCAAAATTCGATGTAATGACGTTTGTGGAATGCCTAATTCCAAAGAACGACGAGGAATGGACAAACCTGGGTTTTCTTCAACACTTTCGGCTACAGCAGCAATATTCTCGGCTGTTCTTGAGCGAGGTGCACGGGTGTTATTCTTCACATCACTAGCTTGTCCCGACAGCTCGAATTTTTCTACCGATTTCTGTATTGCGGTCCGACAAGGTGCTTCACGACGACTCAAAAATGTTCGAGTTTTACGAACCGTCTCTGCCACATTTTCACCATTTTTATAGTGAACTTTAATAATTTCAATGCGTTGTTGAATCGTGTGTCGTTCCATTATTTTTAATGGCGTAGTTTCTACTTGTCAAATGTCAAAAAATGACAGCTCCAAAAGTGACATCTACTGAAATAGCGGGCTAATTAAAATACCACCTCTTATTGGAAAACCCTTTATATTGAAAAACAAAATTTTTGTATGGCAACCCAACGAAGGAGTTTCCCGATTGATCCCATTTTCGACCATGTGAAATATGTCAGCTCTCTAAGTGAACGCGTTCTCGAGTTATCGGGAGGACAGGACAGGAGGACGGATGAACAGATTGACAGATCCACATGCAAAAATCGTTATAACTCTCAATATTACGCGTGGGTGTCCAACTAATTTTGCTGTACCAGCATTATTCCTGTGCGTTACAAACGGAATGACAACCTTAGTATACCCAATGATTTCAAATAGGGTATAAAATTAGAGACCTCAACTTCGTTAGTTAGTGCTATCTAGTTATAATATATAAAATTGTACAACCTTATTAATTTTAAAAATTTATCCTCAAAACTCCCAAAAAAAAAGCAGGAGATTTAGAGGGGTAGGTAGTAACAGTGCTTTTGCGCTGCATAACGCATGTCTTCAAATAGTCGAAGGAATTAATTTGAAAGACATCTAAAAATAGTTAAGCATAAAAAAATATCGCAGAAAATTGTAACAAAAATAAATTTACCTAGCCAAAAAGAAGTCTAATCACTTCCTGAAAGAGTTATTAAACACAAAATTCACCATACTTAAGACGAAAGCATTTACTATTTTTTAAACAAATTATTATGTGTTGTAATAAAGTTTATAAATTCGGATGGTGTAATATGCGATAGAGTCATATATCTTATGATGATTGAGCAGAAGTGAGCAAATTATGTTAAATACATTGAAGATATAAAGAATATTATCGGACTGTCAATAGATAACGAGTAGAACCCTTATGTATAGAAGTATCTAGTGATTGCTAAAATGATTCCTTGTTATAATGTCAGATGGCTCCAATTGTACCAATTTGAACAGTTTTGCTCAGGCTTCGCTAAAAGGAAAGTTATGCAACTGAAATATGGACAAGGGTTCAAGGGATAAGCTGTAAGAGCATAGCCAAACTAAAAGCACAATTAAGTATGTAAATATACAGATAACGAATCGAAGAGGAAAATTGAGAACCTGAAGTCAGATACACATTGTGAGTAAATTAAAAAAATTCTCAACGTCTCGCTCGAATATAAACCCGGCGATGCCTAAACCTGATATGATGTAGGAAGGCCTCAATTCTTTCTTAGAAATTTACTCCAAATTTTGTCTGAGAAATTTACTAGAATTTTTCTCTTAGAAATTTACTGCAAATTTAGGAGACTGACAAAGGTAGAAGAAATTAATGCTATTGGCAATTGGAGGCCGACAAAGGGACATATGAAAGTACTGTCTCTCAAAATAACTCCATTCGGCCACCAAAGTGAATAAAAATTGTACCCAAACATTTTCTGTCAATTTCTAAAAAACAAAAAAATTCTTAGTGCAAACTTACGCGCCTATACTCATAAAAATTATTGTCGCCTTGTAACGTATCCTGTTATACGCACACGCTAGCTCGTGGGGACGGCGGGGTTCAGGAGGTGGAATAAACAATTGACTGAAAATGCTGGAAGTTTAAGGGGCTTTGGGCTCCACGTGATCTTTTCGTAGCGAGGTTAGATCACGAAACCTGGAGTAATCGCAACACTACAAATATTTTCTGATCTTTTGATTTATTTATGGTACGTTATAAGTCGTAATTCAACTTACTCCGAAGCATACTACGTATACGGGTTAATATATCGAATATGAATGCTTAAGAGTAATCCTCATACGTTCTTACATAAGCGATAAAGTTAATATTCCAATTAATAGGGCGTAGAAAAACAACCATTCTCGTAAGTCCTGGCATACGCAACAAAGTTCAAAAAAAGTGATTCTTGCCTGTTCTTAATCGGGAACGGGACTGACAAAGGACAATCCTTGTCTATCTACATATCGTGGAAGCTATGTAATTTATATGATTTATATATGATTTATATAACAATGAAGTAATTTATCTGCTGAATATCAGTAACAATAACGTAATCTATATATGTACTGAATATATGTGATAATATTGTAACATAAAAGAAGCAAATATATATATATATAAGTACTATACTGTAGTACATACATACAACCCTCATGTAAATATCAGAAAAATCCTACATAAAGAAAAACCGAAAGAGAAGCAATCAAAATTACTTCACTTTAACAGCCGCGAAAAATATCTAAAAATTACATCACTGTAATACTTCCATGCAAAATCATAAACACAATATGTGCAATTCATTCATTTACATTTACCTTCTTTTGCCGACATCAATAAACCAATATTAAGTAATAAAAACACTTCTCTTCGTTGCATGATGTCGCACATGCTGTGACAGTGAATAGTAATTGCACATGGGTCATCAATTCTTACGAACGATTTGCATTGCGATTGCATGATTGCTTTGAGTGAAGCAATTCATAAATTTTGTTATGAATGTAGTAATAAAATTGTATTTAGGTAACTTCAAGAATTATGCAGGTAAGTTAAGCAATTTGAGAATTTTCCCATACCTCATTTATGGGGTCAATTATATAAAAAGCAGTACATTTCCAAAATAAGAGACATTCTTTCTCGAGACGGAACAGAAGTAGTATTCTTTCATTTCACCTCGATCTTAAAGTCGGTAGTTCAGGTTATACATGAACGCCTAATTATAAACTCTGGTAACCATAGCTGGCCATTGGCTTAGCTTCCGGAAAGTTTCAGCTGTACTAGAAGAAGACGCCTCCGGACGAGAATTGCGGAACCTGCACCTGATTAACTTGGACAGTAAGGTTAATCATTACAATAATCAAAGCACATATAACTTAACAAGAAGGTTCATCTGGCCTCTAAAAATGCACAAGTTGTATGGTTTCATTTTTTGGTCCGGTTTGGAGATAACAGACGGGAAGAAGCAAAGATTGGAGACTGAGAGAATATAGCTCTGTTCTCTCTGTTCTCCACTATCCAACAGCTATATACACACCGACGGCAGCAGCCATGCACAATTTTGTATTTCAATGTGCTGCCTAGCTAATGAACCGAGCCGGTTTTTCCTATTAATTTAGGTATTGGAAAAATTTTCATAAGAACCATATTTTGGCTATCTACATTCATGAAAATGTTTAGCCCAAGCATACGAATCAAGCAACTGACAGTGATTGTGACTGGACAGCTTGTCGCCCAACAATTTCTATCCCATCCGCTCATCTTACTATTCTCCCCCTGTTCTGCTGCAATGCAATGTAAATGAAAATTCTCTCAAACAAAGTATTCTTGATGAAACCGGTTTCTTAGAGAAGAGGTAAAAGAAGCAAAGAGAACATCCAATGCAATGCATGGGCATGATGGTTGAGTGCAGGCTCTGGCATCTGGCTCTGGTGCTGTGCTGGTGCGTTGCCGATGACGACCCGCCAGCCACCACTCACCACTGGTGACTGGCGGTGGACCGTTATTCAAAGCAGAATTTTCATAAAATTTGTGAAAGCGGGTCGTAATATCACCACCGGTGAGTGGAGGATTGTTAACAAGTAGAGAGTTTTCATACAATTTGTGAGAGCGGGTCGTAATGGAACGACCCTCCATATAAAGCTTTTCAATACACGAGATGCGTATTATTTCTGTTAGATGTTCTTTGCTATAATTAAAATTATAGGACAAGCGATTCTGATGCACAGCCAGTCAGCCACAAGGAGAAAGAGTTGATAAAATTAACCTAAAAAAAAAAAAATAATTATCTGAGAAAATACACGGCGTGTGATACACTGTATGTCAGCCGTTTACATTTGGGCCTTCAAAAGACCTTCTTTTTTCTTCGAATATTCAATACCAATCCAGGTCCCTTTCCTCAAGATTTGATAATATATTTTCCCACGTTTAATCTCTCTTCTCCTTTCCTGCTGTTTTAGTTTCCTTTTGATCGCAGGTACTTAATAAACCTTCTTTGTTCCTCGAATCCAAAATTGCAAACTGCAGGTACTTAATGAACCTTTTTTCTGTCACTAGTACCAAAACTGCAAGCTTGAACAAAATTTGTAATTAAATTAAATTAAATTTGTAATTAAATTAAAGCTTCAACTGCTTGAACAAACCAGAAGTCCCGACCTCTGTGATTGAACTGAAGTTGGTCGCAGCCAACACCAACTTTGCACTTTGAGCAAAGTTTAGTTTCAGTCGCAGTCACAGTTGTAGTCGAAGTTGCAATTGTATTTTACCACATGCATTTACCATTTGGGCAAGGTCGCAGTCGACAGATCAGTCGTAATTGTAATTCACTCTTAAGACTTGGTAACTCGCTGCTTTTTCTCTTTTCCAAAGTGTTCCTCATCCGTTCGTTAGTTTCACAACTGTTTTGAGTCACTTATGGTTAATCTATTTTACCGCTTATTTATTTTAGTATGCTTTATAGTGCGTAAGGATTTTTCATAGTCACTTATTTTTGGTTGTTGAAGTATTTTATTGTCTATTTATTGTGATTTATTTTATAATACGTAGTGATTTGAATGGCTGCTCACTTTTGTTGTTAAAGTTTTTTTATATTTTCTGTATGGCTTACAAATATCTGTTTTATTTTTATTATTGATGTAGCTTCATTAGTGTGAGTGTCTTATAAGTGATAATTATATTGCATGGATAGCTATCTTAATTTTATTATTATTATTGTTAATAAACACTTTTTTTTCTCCTTTATATATCACGCACAATTGTCATGATTCAAGAGGGCTGGACTGGGCTGGTAGATGGATATTCTTGCGACGGGATGCTAAGGTAGAAGACTGGCAAACAGTGACGGCCGATTGTAAAAAAAAAATGAAATATTATAGAAAGGAAATATTTCTTGCCATAGTGGCTCAGTGGCTCCGCTTCCAGAGATATCTGATTGTGCTTAAGTGACGAAATTGCACCTTACTCGACTTGTTTTAATAGACTAAAGCAATACTGCAACTTTTCTAATAAACTATTGACAAGATGGTATGTTTAAGTCAGTTATTTCATAAAAATATTTATTAATGCTGATGAGGCGATTCTACCAGTTTAGCGGTTCATAATATTTGAAAAATGATTATACTCATTGATGGGGCAGCCTTAAAAATGGTTGTGGAAAATATTCTACAGTCCAACGTTATGTCAGAGAAAGAGCCGTAAAGTTGCTCTGTCCATCCAATTATGGTTCCGGTGCATTCCTATAGAGAACTCCAGCCCTTAAAGAGAGTTTTACGAAATATGGCTCCAGAAGTGATGATATTCTTTTATTTGGTGTCACAGTTAGTTCTTACGGCCCGAAAGCGTAGACGCTTACCCTGAAGTTGCTCCTAATACCAGTTGTGCAGTAGTGTAAGTGGTTCTGGAAGAGAAATTCAAAGCAGCATCAAAACAATTAGGGAATTCATGGACACCACAACATGGTAAAAACCATCACATTTGGAAATTTCTTTTCATTCTTTTGGGACCGTAACAGGCCTCCAAAAATTGATATAAGTTCTAAAAAAAAAAAAATTCGTGTAAATATCTAAGAAAAAATTTCCAGTTAATTTTATATTGGACCGAGGCCTTACATTGCTCTGGTAAAAGATAGAAACTTGGGTGTGGGCCGGAATATTAGGAAAATTTTCTGTTATTCTTAGCTACAATTTTGATCGTAGCTAATGCCTAGCCTACATGCGTGGTTTTACCATGCATTGTAGATTAGGCATAAATAACTTGGTTACCAGAAATGTTGATAAGGTTTTCATTTTTCTGATATTGGTTTTTCATCTGTATATTTACTTATTTGAGGTAGTACCATGGATTTCGTCGGTGATACTGCATAACCGCGAGACTATTAATGTCACTACTACCGCGAGGCTACTAATGTCATTACTGTGTGAGTTAAAGTCAGAATCAAATATTCAACAGATACTAAGTTTATCATTCCGTTTGTAAAACATAGGAATAATGATGTTACCGCAAAATGGATTATACAGTCACGTATAATATTAAAAGTTATTTGGATGATTGCATGTCCGTCCGCAAAATAACGTGAGAACGCGTTTACTAAGAGGCTCTTTAGAAACAAAGTAAATTTAAGTTCGCAAATGGGACCAATCGGGAAACTCCTCCATCGGGTTGCCATAAAGAAATTTCGTTTTTCACTATATATTTGAACACTCTCTGAGAAACTGTTATTTTCATATATGATATAACATTATTGGTCTTTGATCAATTAAAATTTTCTCTAGTTTCGTCTTACTTAAGGCAAGAAAACACAGAGCTAGACATTAGCTTACATATCTCCTAATATCTCCTAGCTCTTTTGTGTACCTTGTTCTAGAACCCTCATATACTGAGGGGAGCAAATTTTTCTGTCGATTGAAGCGAACTATTTATACTGTTCGCTTCACTTATAAATCTCTTATGAAAATATATGAGACATTCTTGTGTGTATCTCTTGCTCTTCCCTATTCCGCGGACATAAAATAACACAGCTATTGAGTAATTAAAATTAAATTGAATCTGCGATACTTACTGTGATGCAGATATAGACGTAATTTTTTCCATGTTTTAAAGGACTCTTAACGGGTCACATTTTAGAAGTAAACAAGTAAAAAGGCTAGAATTGGTCTAAGAACAATTCTTATGATACGCTAGATGACTGCTCAAATGTCATTTCGTGTGGTTACCCATCTGTGCTAGTTTGATTTTTGAAGTGATTTTTCACATATGTTGCTAGAACTGTTCGTAGGACAGGAAAAATGATTATAACCAATTTTATAGGATTTTATATTCTGAAGTAGTTTTGGCTACACTAAAACCGTATAGGACTTATCGTTTTCACAGTATAGGCAAAAATCCGAAATTTTTATATGGCAACACCAAGAAGGGGTTTTACCCGTTTTAGTCCAATTTTGAAATGATATTTACTATTTTTATAAAAATACTATGTACAAAATTTCAGCTCTCGACGTTTACGCGTTCTCAGGTAGTGTCCAAATCTGTAGTGAAAACGACATTTTTGTATTGCAACCCTACGAAGGAGTTACCTGATTTGTCCCATTTTCGAACTTAGTTTTACTTTTTTTTTAAAGGTCATGTGCGGAATTTCAGCTCTCTAGTTACACACGTTCTAGAGTAATCGTGCGGACGAACGGACTGTCGGATGGACAGGCGGACAGAAGGACGGACGGACATGCACAAATGAATATTACTTTTAATTTTATGCATGGGTGTCCAATCCATTTTGCTCTATCATCGTTATTTTTAGATGTTACAAACGAAATGACAAACTTAGTATGCCCTTGAAATTTCATCTAGCTGCATGACACCACCAATTTGTATGCCGCTTTTTGAAGAAATCAGCTTTAAAGTTCGATAAGTAAGCATTTGGGCCAAATGATTTGGCCATAAATCGTAAGATGTGGCATGGTTGAAAATTCGATTCTTACATTACGATTATTAAGTTTGTACATATATAATTCGATTTTTAAAATTTGTGTATAGTCTTAGAATTACTAAAACGAAAGCGTTTTACATTTATATCTCCACATTTTTTGTGGTTTTAAAATTGGTTATTTATTTTTTAATTTTGGAGATTTTTGCTCATGTTGTTTTAGTATTTTTTTCAATTTATCTATTAATTCAATTCAAATACATTTTTCTTATGTATGTTAAATAATATCTGTGATTTTTTATTTAATTCATTTTCATTATTAGAAATCCTCTAAGGGCTATGGTTTTTGTGATATTAGCGATCATACCTTTTCTGATGAAATTCATATTACTAATAATTCAAGTCTAGGCTATTTTTGTAAGCATTAAGTTGAGAATTGGCAGTGAATACGTACGTTCCATATATGCATATACTTTTAGAATTTATGCACTGCTTCCATCTAGGTTAGAACAACAGCAGAGCCGTTTTCCTATAATTTGTGAAAAATTTAAAAATTGTTTTAATTAAGACCTGACTGATTCTTCTTCTGTGTTTTTTTTTTTAATTATTTTCAAAAGAGAAAAATATATACAAAATTTAAATAAAATTTATGATGCTTATACTTTAAGATAAACAATCAACTAACTAAACCCTTCTTCTTCGGGAGATAAGACAGTATTAGCAGAGTGGCTTATCGCGAATGCAAGATAATGAAGCAGAGTTGTACACAGAGATACTTGTTTCACTTGCACCTGCAAACAGCATTGTTTTATTTTATACAGTACTTTTTATATATTTATGTAATAATGAAAAAGATTATAAATATATTTAAATTTACCACTTAAATGAAAAATTACTGCCATCTGCAACCACTGAAAGAAAATTCAGCTACACCCCACGGATGCGTATCATTTTGAATGACTGCCTTAAATATTAAAACTGTTTCTGCGCAGTCCCAGTTTCATTATTTAAATTGAAAAGGTAAATAAAAATAAAATAAAAATAAATCTTAATTGGTTTATATTCCTTGTGAGTTTAGAAAAATTAAGACTTTTATCAGTTTTAAGTTGAGAATATATTTGTCTGATGAAAACGTATCGGCTAGCAATTCAGATCAGAACAGACTGAAAAAATATGAGCGATTTAGACCTAGTTTAGAGAAAACTTAAGACATGGACCAATATTTTAATTAAAACTAAAGCAAAAGAATTAAAACTTTTACGTATTCTTGTTTTTACACAATGATAGTTTTGAATAACCTTAAAACTATTTACAGGTTTTAAAAGTTAGCTAAATATTTTATCTGTGCATTCAAACGGATGTAATGTCTAATTTAATACAAGTGCACAAGTGCGATATCCTTCAAAGGACTAAAAACGATTTAAGAGACCACACACCTTTTGAAAATTGGTGGTGGACGGTGTAATTTACGAGGGGGTGGTAGTTTAGAATACTGGCGTATTCCATCCTATTTATTTACCGAACAGTCTGTATATTAAATTAATGCTACTCCTGTTGCCTTCAACCTGACCTCAATATTTTTGTCTATGTTGTGTGCGTTCACTATGCTTTCTATACATTTTATCGAAGGTAATTGGTTTAACAATTTATAAATAATTAAAATTTTGCTTTTAGTTTTTCTTTTTATAAATTACTTCCCAGTCAGCTCAAATTGTTTTCAGATCAAGCTGTGTCAGGTTTTCTTGCTCAAGCCGCCTTTCAAAAACACTATAAAATTTACAATAAAAATATTAAGAAAAATCAGAAAAAATGTATCTCCGACATCATCACTGTCAACGACTTATTTTCTGATTGATTGATGGCTTTATCCAGTCGGGGTCTCTCATCTCATTGCACTAATACATATATATATATACATACCTACATATCCTCTGCTTTTCTTCAAAGACCATATAATGGGAGCGATGTCTGGAATCTGATGGAAACGTTTCGTCGGTTACCTCCTTTCGAATTTGCAGACCGATTCGAATTGATAGATGACCGATGTGACTGGTTTTCTGATTAGACAGCAGGATAAGAGGAGGCTTACCTTCTTATCATTTATTCATGCTGGTCCTTCTGTTTTAATTGATTACACAGACAGCTGTGTTAGATATTCCACCAAGGGCACTTTAATAACACTCAGTTTCTGCTTTCCACTTTTATTTTAAAATTCTTCTCTACTAACAAAAACTTTCTTTTTTAATTTTAACTTAATACCTATCATGTTTTTAGTATAATTAGCTTATTGAAACTTTATTTTTTAATTCAAAAACTCCCATTTTTAGTTTTGCAGGTATATAATAGCTGAAAATCGCCGTGGTTATTGATTGTCTTTTTCAGAGGTAGAAAAAGAATTTCTTTACGGCTATTTGTACGTTTTACATGGAAATAAAGCCTGCATTTGATAAGATATTTTAAGAAATCATGAATTTGAGTTAAGATTGTGTGGTAAGCGCGATTCTTTGTGTTATTTAAGGTTATATTCTTTCCGTTTTAAAAGTGTTATTTTGTAATTACGTAATGGCCATGGGAGTATATCACCAATTTAACTCAACAGAAAAGTAGTTATTAGAACTTTAGAATCTATGGCACTCTAAAACTGATAGATGATAAGAGCTGTTTAACATTTTCCTCTCAATACTTAAAGCTCATTATTTCAAACGATTTGGAAAATCTTATTAAGGGTTTTGAGATCTTAGGAGATTATGCAAATTTAATGTTGATTTTTGTTTTGTTTTTTTTTATTAACCGTAGCTTAAGGGATACTCTATGATGAAAAGGACAGCATGGTAGGAAGGAGAAAGGGAAAGGATTATATGACATGAGGAAAGTGGCGGAGGTGCTGATGTATGTCACTCTTGAAACTTCGCAGATTGTAAGCCCGAGGAAAAACAATAAATGGTAAACTGTTCCACATTCGCATAGTTCGGGATAGGAAAGCATCACGGAATTTTACTGTACGGCCGAAAGTAATTTGAAAGTTCAAAGATGTGCGCGATTTGCAGCGCTAGTACTGCATATTGATGTTACGGTTAAGGCTTGTACGTTGTATTATTGGTTCGTCTTAGTCATCAATTTATTTTTTGAGATCAATTTGTAATGCCAGATATTTTCTCATACATAGGAGAAAAAGAAAATTCATTGTTATTTATTAATCACTTTATTTGGAAATAAAAATGGATAAATAAACAACAATGTCCTTAATTATTTTATAACGCTTTTAATTTTATTTATTTTTAAATAAAACTTTGCTTTAAATTTTATTATTTTGTTAATTTTAGTCGTAGTGACAATATTTTGGATAAAACTGAATTATTTTACGCTGCCAATTTTTAATACATATTCATTGAATAAATAACTAAAAAGGAAACGGCATATCGGGTGAAAACCTAAGCCACTCGACGAAATGTATTAGTGTGCTGTGTTTGTATTCGTTTCGTCATGGCAATAGTTAAACCGTGAAATTTCTAAGGGGGCATCCAAATTGCTATGAAAAATAAACAAATTTTTAGCTCCCATTTATCTTCAGATAATATTCCTTGGCGTTGCCTATGATAATTTAAGTGACTTGTCAAGCAGAATTTTGAAATAAGTGACCAGCCCTCTTGTCATTTCTCCCCCCGCTCCTTGGGTTTGACTGTCATTGAATTGCCTACTCGCGTACACTGTATTCGCACGAAGCCCCGCTTCCTTATTAGTTATTTGTTCAATGTATATATTACTATGTATACTAAGATTCTTAATACATTTGTATTAACTTTTACAAAGTGTATGTACATTTGATTAAATTTTTTATTTGCATAGTTAATAGTTATGCTATTGTTCAATTTTAGATTCAAAACATTTCCAAAACGTTTTATCAGTGAAAACTTACATACATATATACATGTAGGATGCTACATTGCGTGCAGGAATGATTCTACAACAGGTCAGACTAGATATTTCATCAGAACATTTCCCTTGCATGCAGCGATAAAGGTGCAAAAAGCATCCAACATTGCGGTGGTGCTCGAGTGAGTCGATATGACAAGTTATTGTCGCATCGCCAATGACCTTGATGGCTCTCTTTTGGATAATATCCCATGAAGCTAAAGCTGTGAGACCAGCCCCGGTCCATATATGGGAATTGTATTCCATTCTAGGTCTGATATATGAATTGTAGAGGAGCGCCAGATTTGATGTACTGAAATATTTCTTACACCTTTTCAGAAATCCAAGACATTTCGAAGCTTCTTTGACAATTGAAGATGTGATCTGTCCAGCTTAACTTACTGGAAATATTAATGCTAAGAATGCATAATGACGGTGTATCGTAAATCAGCGCTCCATCAAAAGAAACTAGAATTGAAAAATTATAATCTTGTTTTAAAGATATGAGACAGCTTGCAGACGTAGATACATGGAATTCTACGCGATTCGCTTTGCCCAAAGCGAGGATATTGGCAAGGTTGATATTCTTTGATCGAATCATACAATTTCGGATGTGGAATGTCCTCTGAAGTCTGCAAGAGTGTCAAAGCAGTAAGCGATTGAAAGTGAGAGAATGCATATCATTAATGAAAATTAGGAAGAGAGACACGGAAAGATATCAGAACCCTGGGGCACACCGGCATTTACAGAGTGCGATTCAGCCATAACACCGTTTAATACAACACGAATTAGGTGGCTAGATAGAAAACTCACAATGCATAATAGAAGAGGAAGGGTGCGACCAAGTGGTTCAAATTTGGTTGGAAGGGCCAGACTCTATCCAAGGTCCTTGAAATATCTATAGCAATGATAGGACTCACCTAAGTTGTGGAGACTACGGATCTAACGATCCATAAGAAAAGTCAGTAAGTCTCCAGATGAGCGAGCCGGCCGGAAGCCATATTGACGATTGTTGATAAGTTTGTTGGTTTCTAGATACTTCATTAATTTTGATCTAATGACAGATTCAAAAACCTTGGACAGAATCGAAGTGACAACGATTGGCCGACAACTTGAGTTATCGCTACTCCCTCCTTTGTTGGGAATTGGCTGAACGTAAGGTAGTTTCCAAGCAGTTGGAAATTTTTCTGTCGAATAATGCAAGTAGAATAGTTTGTGCAGAGGTTTAGCCAAGGAGGAGCGCAGCTATTAATTAACAGGTGGAGAAGCCATCAGGACCTGTGGCTTCGGAGACATTGACCACCTTAAGGACATTCAATACATCCCTCGTTTTCGGATGTATATCGGCTCTTGTACACATCCATACGCGAGATGCAAAACAGGTGTCGGTGAAATGGGTGAAAGGCACGAATTTGAACCGAATCTAGTACCGAAAATATTGGCTTTATCCAGGGAGTCCACGACCACTTCACCATTCTTAAGTAGTGAAGGTATAGAGAAGCTGATAAAGTAGTTCATAATGGATTTGACCAGGGACCAGAAACCTTTACTACCTTAACCGGCCAAGATTTTCTGCCTAACACTCTAGTCAAAAAGAATTTTTTTTATTTAAACAATAGACTTACAGGTGTTCCGTGCATTCTATCTATCATCAATGTACTAATTCAAGGCCGATACATCTCTGTATTTCACCATAGGTTTGCCGATACTTTGAAAAGAGCTGTATAACTATTACAAACAAAAGTTGCCATAAAACATTGGACATCTTTTCTTGAAATTTAATGGCTTTTGCATTATAGCGATATGTAGAGTAACCTGAGAGTAACAGACTTATATCTGCCGTGATTCATACTAGTTTTGATCACCCCATTGCTCATTTCCCCATTGGAAGGGCTATACAAATTAGAAAGTTAATGGCTCATAGTAATAACGCACTCTGAATAGTATAAAGTTCTCGCAATGATCGATTTGTTTGTATCAGCGGTTCAGTTGATGATTTTTATGTGATATTTTCTGTGTGGGCTCTCAATCATAGCGTTGAAATTGAATATGATCTTATCGAAGTACTATGAGAGTGGGTGAAGATTTGTATTTGTATGTTAGTTGGACTCTCTATTGTTCTAGAACTCCTTTATACTGGAGAGAGCAAATTGTTCTGCCGATTGAAGCGAACTATTTGTACTGTTCGCTTCATTTAAATCTCTCTATGAAAATGTATGAGGCGTTCTTTTGTGTATGTTTTATTTTGTTCTGTTCTGCGGGCACAAACGAACACAGCTATGTATCTCAATTTTCTAAAATAGAATTGAATATCAGAAACTCCACAGTGTTTCACACCCAACAAATCTTCGTAAGGAAGCCCTCAATTTTTTTTTAGAAATTTACTGGATATTTTTTTATTACAATTTATATGCATTTTTGGCGGCCTACACCAGCAACCAAGAAAGTGTTGTATCTGAAAATAGCTCCGTTCTGCCACTAAATGAATAAAAATTCTGCTGAAATATTTTTTTTTAAATTTCTAAAAGGAAATTAATGCTGATTGCTTAACTAGGGTCTACGCCCACAAATATTATTAGTCGCACCCCAAGCACCTGTTGTAGACCAAATGAGTACAAATTCTGAAGAAAAGATATCAAATAAATTTCAAGTAAAAAATTGAGGCCTTCTTTACATCAGGTGGAGACATCGTTGATTTTATCTTGGAGCCAGGCATTGCTGCCGGTCTCCATCCAATACTGCATATAAATTCTAAAGAAAATTTTTCCAGTAAATTTCTAAGAAAATATTTAGGGCTTCTTACATCAGCTCCAGGCTGTGGTGCTCATGATTAGTGGAGGCCATGAACATATAATGTGAAATTTTAATAATTTCTGAACAGAGGTGGAATCTCGGAGATTCCATATTATTTTTAACTGAGGCTATAATAGGAATACTTCCAATTTTGGAAAATTGAACTAGGTAGGTTTATCAGTTAATATTTGGCTAAGTCTGGAGATTTTTCCGCCTTCAAGCTCTTTCACTCCTCGAGTTATCAAAAATAAAGATTTGATGCAATTAAATTTCTTCACCCCAAACTTCGCTGCCGACTGTAAGGCTATTAAGACCAATTTTTCTTATAACCTTCCAGGAAGGATATTAATATTAGTAGATTTTCAGTGGCTTAAATATATTGCGAGCTCTGACATAATATCCACAAATTTCTTCAATTCATGAAACTATCCAAGTCGGAAATGGCTTTCGTTAGCCTATAAGACACCCAAATATACGTGCAGTTTTTTCTTCAGAACAAATCACAGCACTAAAGCTTTCCGTAATTTGTTATTGATCATCATAACAAATCACAGTCATTTCAAGCCACACGCTTAATTTTGGTAATCACTTAACACAATCAGGCCTCCATGGAAGCATTTTGCTCAAACAAAAAATATCATTAACAAAAAACTAAACCGAAGTCTACCAAGACATCCGGAAAATTAGTCACGACTGTCACCAGCTAGCATCTCATCTTTAATGAAAAACCTGAGATCGAGCAATTAGTATGCCTTGCGAGTGTTTTCCGAGAAAGGAAAATAAAATGTGAAAAACAGCAGTAACATAAATATTCGGAGGAACATGCCACCCACATGTACCAGTCCACATCAGGAATTTGTTTTTCCTGTTTTTTTTTTTTTTTTTTTTCTATTATACGATGATCATTGTGTAGGACATACAAATACAACTCCAGTAAGTCATACTCAGTAATTAGGGGAATGATACAGCAATTGCTTTTGCTATTATGTTATTCAAGACACATTATACATATTAATGAATTAAACTTTGCGAGCATGGCATATATGTACGCAGATAGCTTTTAACGCCGGAACTTAGAATTTATGAAATATGGGAACTAAGCATCAAAAATTTTTGTGGCACATAAGTAGAATAGAAAAGTAACACGTAAATATTTTTCGGAATGTACATATTTTACTACATCACATCCTATCGAGATTCTTCGAAGGAGGAATAGTAACTGAAACTGTGAAAATGAAACATTTAACTAGCATAAAACGTTTCCTTAGATGAGGAGAACAGACTTTACGAAAAGCGCTTTGTGCTCCTTAATGTTTTGCAATAATGGCTTTCTCCTCCGACATAATGCGCAAAATCCAAGAGAAAAAGAGAAGTGGGAGAAATTTAAAACAAGGATGAAAGTCTCTTTAGAAAGGGAATAGATTAGTATTAAGGACTTTCTGGAAGAGGTAGACATAAGAAAAATAAACGTTGTTGAATTCTGTCAAGAGATTTTAATTGTTGAGAAAATTACGAAGAGAATAGAAGAGTAGCAAGGACTCTATCGAAGGAGTAGTCGTAAGTGGTATAAACGATGTTGAATTTCTCCAAGAGGTTTCAATTGTTGAGAAAATTTCTTTTAGATTAAAATAAGATAATTAATTTCTTTCTTTATGGTATTTATATGAGTTTTTCGCCAGATCACTTTTCCAAACACAGATAGCCTATAACCAAGTTCTGTGTTTACGGTTTATTTTCCTTAATTTATGATTTTTTTTTTATTTATTATGAAAGAATATTATTTTGTAATAATGAACCACGCTAAATCCGAAATTTGCCATCTAATAATAGTAGTAGGAAAAAAACGGCCAAGTGTGAGTCGGACTCGCACACGAATGGTTCCGTACAAAAATTTAACTGAATTGAAAGTAACATAGCGTCGTCTGAATTCTTGTTTCGGCCATACGCTTTCAACCTAGTTTCTTGAAAAACGCATTTGAAGTTGGACTTTTATTATTTTCAAATTTATGTGATAGTTTTTTTTTTTAAATTTTTGTCATAGTTTTAGTGTTATATGGAGGTTCTGTACACAAAGTGTCATCAATTTTCACGTTATAGAAGATTAGATACAGTACTTAATAATGAACCTATTTTTTTTGAGGTTGGCTATATCCCATACACCGAAAAAAAGTTTCGCACAGTGTATGATATGTCCGATGATGAGTCCGAAACAAGAATTCAAATTTTTTTCTGCAAAATGTAACGCATTTTGAGTGATGTGTCAGATTAAATAGATTATGTTCATATATTTTTCCCAACCTAAAATATTTAATTTTTTTACACTTTTGTTAAATGAAAAAATGAGACAAAATCAATTCTGAAACAATATTTTATATTGAACAAAAAATATATTATTTTCACATTTCAGATAACTTATATTAAATGAGATCATTAAACAAAATACTTCAAAATAAACATAAATTTAAATTCATAAATTAAAATTTAAATTCATAATTTTATGGAAAGCGATGTTAAACTCTGTATTAAAAATTTTTCTATATATTGCTTCCGTGACGATCTTGCCTTCATTTTGATCAATATACATTTTATACATTTTTGTTAATCTTAAATCCTGTTCCAAGTACATCTTTTGGCTTGTAGATCGACAATAGTGCGACTCCACAGTTTTAAAACTGTTGATGTGTTTTCTAACACTATCCAATTGTTCTGAGGATGTCGACTTTTTTGCGTATCTTCCTTTTTGTCTCTTCAGTGGACAACCAGTAGCCTTATCCATCAAGTTTGTGAAAAAATAATAAATTCTGGTTTTATTAATAACCAGAGTATTCAAGAAAAACGTTCTACAGACTCTATGAATATGACCATTTGATTCTAAGTAATATTTAAATGAGAAGGTTTTGTTGACGGATTCCTTAACACGTCGACGTCTTACTTTATTTTGCTTAACAAACTTGACATAAAAGTTATTTTTCTCTTCATCCGACATGGACCAAAACATTCGGAATATATTCTGTCTATTATCGCTTGTAAAAATTTTGGAACACATAAAAAAGCATGTGTGGATACAAGCAGGCTTAATTTTCTTGGGTTGCACATTAATTCCTTTGTGATTCGCGTATTCCTGACCAGATTTTCTTAGCTTTTTTCTCACAATTTTTCCCCAAAGATTGGGCTGCTTCTTTTTTTTCTTTGCTACGATCGAGAATAATCTTTCTGATTCTGAAAGGCAAGAATTTCAAAACATTATAAGTTAATATATTGACTTGTATGCATTTATTACCATTAAAACTTGAAGTAGAGGGTAGATTTCTAAAGCCCGAATCATTTTCTTGGCCTTCTAAATCTACAGGGAGAATAATTAACTCACAATGTTATGAATTATTTAGGAATATTACCACACGAGCTTGGTCTCGTAGTAGATGGAATAAAATTTGGATCATTATCTATATCATCATCTGCAAAATTACCATTTATTATAAAAACAAAATTTTGACATACTAACAATATCGCACCTGAAAAGTCCATTTTGGAACTATCTGAAGTAGCATTATTTTCTTTAATTGATTCATTATTTTCTGATTCACAATCACTTGAAGGTAAAATATCATTCTGCATTCTAAAAACATAAAATATATGTACAACCAAATTAATATAGGAAGGTACCTATACATAACTAACCAACTAATGTTATAAAAATCTATTAATTTCAGTTTGAGGGGAGCAATAAGAATCATGCTGTGGGAATTTTTTTAACAGCGGCGTAATTATAGAACTCGATCGAGTTTAATGTAGATGAAAGCAAAATGAAAAAAATAAAAAAATAAAAAATTCCACGAAATCGGATAGTGAAGATTTACAACACAGTCGTGTGCTTACTTCTCATCGGTTGTTTTGTAGTTTTTATTATTAGATTTCTTTGAATTTTGTTTCATATTTCATTCGTCTATATGTCTATGGATATTGATCTAATCTAGTTCAATTAGGACAATTCCCCCCCCCCCCCCGTACCCTTACTAAAATGAATATTAAATTTTTATAACATTGGTTGGTTGGTTGGTTGGTGAGTACGGCCCTAAAACTGTAAAAACATATTATTTTCTTTTAACTTACCCAAGAAGTGCTGGTGATAATTCAGGCGTCGGTGAGGCCATTTTAACACAGCGATGTTCTCGCTTTGACTGATTAATATCGACTGAATTTCTTATGACATTATGGTGTGATTATATATACTTTTTACATTGAAAACCAAAACATGGATGGATGTGGCCGCAAATAAAAAAGAGAGAAAGTAAGATTTGGACATATCCATATGATTTTGCACATACTTCTATTACAAGTCTATGGATATGGACTAAACAAGTATGGGGAAAAAAAATCTATTCGTACATATCCATAATAATTACACATAATATTGTTAAAACGTTTGAACATGGATGAAACATAAAAAAAGCATTTAATATTTAATCGTATATATCCATAAGTTGGATATATCGCTATGATTTAACCATATGGATATGTACGATACAGCTAATTATTGCGTTTTCGCCTATATCCTTAAACATGGATATGGACTAAATAAATTTAGGTATGGATATGGACTAAATATAATAAAATATATATCAGTCCAAGTTCGTTGTGCATGGACATGACCGAAACAAGAAAATAAAATAAACAGTACGAAAATTGTATGAATATTTTGGACATACGCCAAATTTTTGGATGTGTCCGAATTTACTCGAAAAAAGCTTTCGAAAAAGTGGATATGGACGAAAGTTGTCACTGAATATACCAGAAAGTAATAAAGATAGATAAAATACGATTACAGATTCTGAAAGATTGTGTCCGAAAACTATATAAAGCATTCCTAACTCAAAAAATGTAAAATTGGCGTATGGCCGAAACAAGAATTCAGGCGACGATAGATCGAAACAGTAACTCGATTTTAATTTTTAATTTTGTACACAGCAAACAAATGGAAATAAATAAATAAAATTAATAATGATCTAATCGAATCATCAACACTAATAGGTAGCATTCAATTAACAAAATCTCACTAGGAATACCCAAAAGAACCTGACTAATTTTAAAAGAAAACCTAACAAACAAATTAGCACGTAGTAAGCAGCAGGCATGTACTAAAGAGAAATTTCTTGAAAGCTCTCAAATAGAAAGAGGTTACCCCTTTTTTATTTATTTTATTTTTTTCAAATGAGAGTAGCCTTAATGAATGAGAAGAAAACGAGCAAAACACACCCAGAAAATCAAGATTCTTGTATGAGGGCCCCATTTAATTTTTAATTTTATTTTATTTTTATTATACCGGCAATAGAAATACATACTCTGTGATAATTTCAACTGTCTATCTATTACGGTTCATGAGATACAGCCCGGTAACATACAGATGGACGGACGGACGGACATCGGAGGCTTAGTAATACGGTTTCCGTTTTTTACCCTTTGGGTACCGAACCTTAAAAAAGAAAGAATTAAATAATAACAGAGCTTCCTGAGAAAATTTCAATGAGATTTAGTAAATTCTTGTAAATACTAAAAAGGCAGAAATTTTGTGAAATTCGTATAGAGTACATATAAAATTTCGAATTAAGAATCCTCTACGAAGTGATTTTTCGAAATTAAAATAAAAATCTGTTCGTTACAAGTTTTGGGTAATTACGAAGATGACAGATATTTCAATGATATGGTATAGTAAAGAGATGTGTCTGGTTCAGCGCGAAATAACAATTGCTGAGATACCAGATTTCGTGGTATAGAAACGCCACCTATTTTTTCCATATATGAATTTGCAACCAATATTCCCAATACTAACAAAAAGGACCATGTTTCTAGTACCTACCAATCTCGATCTACTTCTTCCATAATCCTTCGGCAGGCTCAATAGCTCATTCCCGAATGATAATTGCCTACTTTCTGACATTTATTGAATTTTTTCGCTTGGTATGCTCAAGAAAAAGTGAAAAAACGCAGAAAAGGATACGTTTTCGGTAGAGAGTGTGAGCTTCTTGAATCCTATATGAAAAATTGGTGTTGATGATGTGTTTTTTGATAAACATGGTAGTTAACAAAATAAGTTAAAAGTTCAAAATTTTAAATTTGTCGAACTTCATAGCAAAGAAGAGGAGAGATTAAATTTGTACACCATTAGAGAGATTCAACGATAATCAATCTACAAAATTTTAAATCATAATCACACGCTGCAACGTTAAGAAGTTACGGGATGATATATAAAAATATACCCAAAAATTTAAAATCCCATTATCTCAAAAACTGGCTTTTCCCTCCACTTCTATACAATTTCGGCTTGTCTAAGCATGGGCTATCTATAGCCTTCAGATACAAGACTAAATATGGGACACCCTGTATAGACACAATATATTTTTATTTGTAGGTAATTATAAATGTAGTTGTGTGAAGTTTACTTGATTTATACTCCTTGATCCCGTCGAGATCCCAAATTGAAATTGTAATATGTTTTAGTGGATAATATATAAGTGGATAAAATATAAGAAAATCAACAAAATCAAAAGTACGTCTTCCAGGATATTCGAGGATAAAGATAAAATCCATATCCTTGATGTCCTTTTCGCGTATATTTTTAAGATTCTATTTTTTTTAAATAGTTTGAAATACTATCTTTCAAATGAGTCATATTTCACTCTTCTTACATAAATAAAAAATATATATGAATTTTCAAAGAAGATCAGGATAGCAGTTTTACGAAATTTTGAAAATGCCATAACTGGCGAAATACGCATTTTAGAAGAAAAATTTTTATGTCGTATTTTTGTTTTCACAAATCCTCCAAATAAAAAAAAAAATGCCACACTTTTTCGTGATTTTTGGAATGACCCGGGTGCAACAATGTATGCACCAAAGGCAAGAAGATGGTTTGTTACTTATGACAATATCAAATTACACTTCAAGCTATCGTCCGACGCGATAATTATGGACATGTTTAAACATGTCCAGTGAAAATAATTTCCTCAGGGTAGAAAAGTTTTAAGTAAGTTCTTTTTCTACCCTGAACGAAAGGACTGAATAATTCAAAAATGAAAGTCTCAGAGGGTTGATAGAAATAGATCAGTCGGAGTGGTTCTCTAAAAAAATAACTAAACGTTCGGTGAAGGCTTGCTTATATTTTGGTTTTAAAAGTAAAAGTTAACGTTAAGTAGAATTGAACTGGGAATTATACAAAATATCTCTAATAAGATCGCTGAGGTCAACATTAAAATTGTGCAAATGGCTTCTGAATAAGATTACGAGGAATAGATTTGTGAATTAAGGGGTAATATCACCTTGTGGCTTATTTTTCACATTGTTTTTTTTTTTTTTGCTTAAGCACTCCTTAAAATATTCAAGAATGATAAAAAAAAAATCGATTATGAGAGTAAAAAACTTTTAAGGGGCGAAAAAGTCGTTTTTTCGAGTGTTGCTGTGATGCAAAATTAACGGTTCTTTGACTGTGCGGAAAAGCATGCGTTTATGTTCTTTATTATTCTTTGTGTAAATTGTACCGACATATGTTAGTTTTTATCTTTCAATTTTGACTAATAGAAATTTTATGGCTGAACAAACAGCTGTTTGTAGACAGTCCGTTAGAACGCTCAATTCTTAGTGTTTGGCTTCTCAAATTAAAATCATACTACTACACGTCTTTCTCGAAACAATGTTTTTTAAACTTGGCGTTCCAATAACACCCTCAATTGACTTGAATTTTTAAGTGCAACTTTAAAACAAAAAAAAAAAATATCTAATTGATGTCTTTTTTTTTAATCAATTTTTCGATAAAATCCTACCACGATCACTAGATTTAGGATTATATTTCAAGAAACTTTTTGGTTTTTGTTCCAGATTACAAATTGTGACCTGTAGTGGTACGCCCATGTCGAACGTCCGAGACATTTTTTTCCTTGCGTGCGCAGGTATGGCGCCATTTTGTTTCTTAAAATTAAAATTAAATATATTTTTTGTAGTTAAAGACTAGTACTTTCGTATGCACAAAACCTGATATCTCTATCCCATTCCTATCGTTCGTGGTACGTCTCAGAAAATCACGTGAAATTTAGTGAACATAAGGTGATATTACCCTGTAAAAAATAAAGAGAAGTAAAAATGTTTTTGACTAGTTTTGGATAACTGACTTCAGCGAGGCGGACGGAAGGCATTCTACTGGTGCAAATATATATATAAATATATATATATATATAAATATATATATACATATATATATATTTATATATAAGACGTTAGAATTATAACTTGATAATATAGAACGCAGATAAAAATAAGTTATACATACCTTTTGGTTTGATATAAATTAGGTGATAAGCTAGATACAGATGAAAAGTCTAATATTTAAATCTTTTTCAACGACCTGTAAACAACCACATTCTATCATTACTATTGAAGAAACCAGTGAGGAAGATTGCATTTCGCTATTTAGACATTCATCAGCCCCTACGTTCCAATCCATACAATCATCCAAGCATAATCGAGCAAAGAGTGACGTTGACTAATGCCGCAAAATGGATTTTCTACAAAAATTTCAAACGCCGAAAAGAGGGTGACGAGAAAGAAGAAACACCGATACCCTTGAGTGATGGCGAATCGTTTAAAGAAATGGGTCAAATTTTATTCACTACGTTCACGACGTCAAAAATTGATATAAATCGGGTAATACAAAACCCTCGAAAAAACTTCACAAGCAATATGAAACAGAAATCTATATGTATGCGTCAGGAGTTCGTCTTTAAAATGTTCAATACTTATGTAAAAGTACCAAACATTGACTATATAGAGGGTGTCCCGTAAGTCGACGTCAAGCCGGAACCGGGTGATAGACCAAATCGTAACAGTTACCAGAAAAATATAAAAAAAATCTAAGTCATGTATTTTTCAAATTATGGGCATTTCTTTTGTTTTCGAGAAAATGTACACCTAGTGAAGGTTTATTAGCTCCCGTTGCTACAAATCTTTACTTTTTTTCAATTTTATTTTTCTTATGTAATCCCGAATAGTGCTTATGTAACCTGTTGCTTTAAGTTCTAACCCAGCTGCTCCAGCTAGGAAGAAAACGTCACATTTTGCCGAACCAACAATGTAAAATTAATATATAACCCAACTTTAACTGACTGTAATGAAAAAAAAAAAAAAAATCCCTACGCCAGTTTGGCAAGTAATTTAAAAAGTTAACGCATTTAATAAGGATTCTAAAATGGTACAACACTTGCTACATTATTTCTTAGAATACGGGAAAAAAAATTTTTTTCTTCAAAAAAACCCAGTTTCGAAAAAGAAAATTCATCTTCTAAAAATGAATCTAGTGTACCCAAAGCTTGTCTTAAGACCGTAACCTTTAGACTGTAGTTTGAGTGAGACGGAGAGTCATTGCATGAAATGTGAGTGAGCAAGATAGTGACGCTAGCTCGTCAAATCATTGAGTTTTTACAAATGTGCATCGTGTACTCTCCACAGAGGGACGACTTCCAAACCAAGTACATGGTGAAGGAAGAGTTCCATATGTTACGAGGACGTAATACTTCAAGCAGTTGAAGAAGATCCAGGTAGTTCGCTACGTGCAATCCAGAAATGCACAGGAGTGCCCAAAATTGAAGCTCACCGAATATTACAAAAACATGAGCTCCACCCATACCAGGTACAGCGAGTACAAACCCTGCTACCTCGGGATTATCAACCTCGGGTTGCGTTTTGCCAAACGATGCTACAAAGACAACGGAAAGATCCGCGATTCTTCGAGAAAATTTTGTGGTCGGATGAATCGACATTTAAAAAAGACGGTTACATGAACCTACACAACTTACACGAGGGGCACGTAGAAAATCCGAATTCGGCAAAGTCATAGGGGCTTTTGAGTTGCCAGAGGTCTTTAATGCTGAAGTTTATTTAGATTTTTTGCAAAACCATTTACCTAATTTATTGGAAGACATGTCACTAAGTATTTACAGAGAGATGTGGTATCAGCAAGACGGCTGCCCTGAGCACTATGCCCTTTCAGTTAGAGAATATCTCAATGAAGAATATCTGGACAGATGGATAGGGCGGTCTGGTACGATCTCGTGGCCAGCCCATTCACCTTATCTAAATCTATTAGATTTCTTTTACTGGGGAGCAGTACAAGAGAGAGTTTATAAGAAGTCAATTGAAAATTTAGCTGAGCTTCGGAAAAGAATTACGGAAGCAGTTGAATTTGTCAACAACGGAAGAATTACCCGTCTGATAACCCGATCTTTTTTAAGAAGATCTCGAGCTTGTTTTGAAGCTAAAGGAAGGCAGTTTGAACATCTTTTGTAAATAATAAATCTTAGCATTCAAATAATTGGTGTTTAATTTTAAACTTAAGGAAAATTTGTCCTAAATTTAATAAAAAGTTAGCATCTCTAACTTGAAAGCGTCACCATCTGTCTCACTCACACTTTATGTAACGACTCTCCGTCTCGCTTAAGCTAGGATCTTAAAGTTACGCTCTTAAGGCAACCTTTCGGTACACTAGGATCAATTTTAGTAGGTGAAAAGAAATATTTCGAAACTGGATTTCTTGAAGAAAAAATATTTTTTTCCGTAATCTAAGAAATAATGTAGCAAGTGTTGTACCATTTTAGAATCCTTATTAAATGCGTTAACTTTTAAAGTTACTTGCCAGACTGGCGGCGTAGTACACTTTTTTTTCAGTACAGTCAGTTAAAGTTCAACGAATTATTAATTTTATATTGTTGGTTCGGCAAAATGTGACATTTTTCCAAGCTGGAGCAGTTGGCTTAGAATTTAAAGCAGCAGGTTACATATGCACTATTCGGGATTACATAATAATAATAATAAAAATAAAATAATAAAATTGAAAAAAAGTAAAGATTTGTAGCAACAGGAGCTAAAAACCATCACAAGGTGTATATTTTGTCGAAAACAAAAGAAATGTCTATAATTTGAGAAATACATTATTTAGATTTTTTTTAATATTTTTCTGGTAACTGCTACGATGTAGTCTATCACCCGGTTCCGGCTTGACGTCGACTTGCGGGTCACCCTGTATATGCTATAGAGCCCAAACTGGTATCCATACAGAAATATAGTCTTCTAGTAATTTTCAGAATAGTTCCATATCTTCCCAAAAGCTACACTTCCTATATACCTTACTTAACAAAATAATAAAATAGCTTTGATTACAAAATAACCTTACCATTTTACGCGCAATACCTCTCAGCTGATAATTGCATGTGTTTATGTGCAGCCGGAGTCCGAACCTGTAGGCAGCTACATTCGATTTCATCGGACCACGGCATCCCATGACAGCACAGAGACATTAGAATGATTACTCAGCTGAGAATTTTTGTTTGAGTAATCGTAGTCATTTGGTTAAGATAAATCTTTTTAAATAATTTTGTTAGGAAAGGTATGACAATTTTATTACAGTTTGGAAGATAAGAAAGCAGGCTTAAGATTACCAGAACACCATTTTTCGCTGTGAATAGTAGTTTAGGGCGGAGGAGCTATTCAAATCAAACTTTTGTCAGTTTTACATAAGAACACTGCAAATATTTTAGAATGTAAGGACTCCGTTGGTCCTCGCATGTGGTAGGGAGGGAGTCAGTTTAATGGCTTGTGAAGTATTCTCGAGGGTTTTGCATCAGCCCACCGCATGGCATGACGCGTAGCGCCCGGAATATAATACAAGTCATGAAGTCGCCGAAGGCACGGACACATTAAAAGGCCTTAACGTGCCGGGTACAGCATGAAGTAAGAGCTCACTCTCGCTGCTTTGGAGTCCGTTTCATGACTTGTGAAGTATTTCCGAGGGTTTTTGGTGATACCATGATTACCCCACCAAGTGACAGACACCGCGCCAAGTCGGGAGTCATACCTGTACTGAGTATTTGAACGAACAAGGAATAAAGAAAAACACAAAATTGTGTAAAAAACGAATGAATTGGGAAGCGCTTCAGGACGTGTTTTTTTGAGCGATCTTTTTCCCAGTGGATCAGAAAGCATACGCAGTCATAGTACAAAAATAAATTCATCTTGGAAGATGTAATCTAAATTCAACCTGGAAACTATATTATGAGATACTGTTTAATTATAGATATAGTTATAGGTATGTGTATGCATAACAAAGCTGTTCATAAACTTGACGTAAATTTAATTAGAAATGTGTTGTTGTTAATTTACAGATCGTTTCTAAATATTAGGTTAACATTCCGTGTTCATTAATTTAACACATTTCACAATCAATTTTTTTCCAAGTTATTTATATTGGTAGATTTTAGGTAGAATCCCATACGTATAAAATATATTTTCAATTTTTAGTGTAGGATTGTTATTATCCGCAATACGTTCCGACATACTTCCTTCTACGTTGGCAATCAAACTTTTAAATTTATTTTTCCACACTATGCTGCTTTGAAATTCAACTAATTCCACTTGTAAATCATGGATACCTAGCAAATAAATTCGGTTAACTCCATTGTTTCGAATTCCGTTTTGAGTCGATATAAAATAAAGTGAAATTATATTTTTGAAACTTTTAAATTGATTATGTTTCTCCTCAAAAGCATGTTTTATTTCCTGTATAGTCATTATATATTTTTTAATTGCATTTTTTTAAACTTCAACTGTATTTCCAAAAATTATTGTGGTTTGAAAATGTGTTTGTAATTTAGGAAAACAACACATGGTTTTTATTTCCAAATCCTTAGTAAAGATGTCCTGCTTCGTAATGAATATTTTCAAACATCATTTGAGCAATTTGTCCATTTCCTTAAAGTTTTTTCTCTACCTTTTTTGATAATAAATAAGTTTATGAAAATCAATGAATGGGTCACTTAAAAAACATGCCTGTTTCAGAGTCTGATCCGCAGGTCATAGTTTCGCAACCACTGCCCTAGGCTAACGAAGCTCCGTATCCAGGTAAAACATTTTTATATGTGTGGTGGGATATGTATTATTTATTCCATTTTAAGCTTTTATACCAAACCAAACGATATAAAAAAGGTTTAGTGCCAGCAAGTTACGACAGCGCTAGGATGTTAATCTCAGATGTTTATGTATTTTGGATATTCTTAGAAAGCTGAAACTATTATATAGTAAAAGTTTCATCGAACTCGGATCAAAGCTCCTTTCTAAAAGAGTAAAAAGCTGAAAGCTTACAACAGAATGCCTCGTAGAGAAAATCGACAGAGTCCACTCCACCAAAAGCCGTTCACCTCTAATCGATATCGAGATCACCGTCATCAGCATATTGAAACTGTAGGTTCACAATTTTGAACGCACGACCACTGGCAAGACCTCGAAGAAAACGCACTTGGGCGCTTTCTACAGGTATCAAAACAAAGCGTCTTAAAATAACATATAGAAAGAACTCTAGATGAAGTAGCACAGCGTGATGAAAAGTCATGGCCAAAAAGACATGGTTCAAATACTATTTATAGCCTAGATGAAATCATAAGATATACACAGCTTGTCATTCCGTTTGTAACGCACAGAAATAATGCTAGTAGAGAAAAATGGGTTGGACACCCACGAATAATGTTAAAATCTGTTTTGAAACTTGCATTTTCGTTTGTTCGTCCATCTGTCCATCCTCACGATAACTCGAGAACGCGTTCTGAGCATCCTTACTGTTCAGTCCACATACATATTTCAGAATTTCCACATCCCTCGATGAAACCATTTGTCCTAAAAAATACAAAAATAGAACAACACAAAGAATGAATGTTCTATATACAAAACTTATCTGATTCCTCAACGAATATAAAACATTCCAATCCTGCCTACAGCCGTCCTACATATTATTTGAGCTGAAATTAAATAGAAAATACATTAATTACATATAAATTACCCAAAATATCATAAACTTACCAAATCATATACATATCCAGTATATTTACAATTTTCGTAATGTCATCTAGTGACATTACGTCAAACAGCTGGTGTCGCCACAATCAAAATTGAACCACATCGAACCAAGCGTTGCCAGGGCAACACATTATGGAGCTGGAACATAGCTGTTCACAACGGCTATATAAGGCCGACGAGTCGCAATAGATGGCACCATTCTTTGCTCATAGTTCATCTGATTCAGAGTCTAATCTGAAAAGAATCGTGTTTCCATCCTCAATACAAAAATATAATTCTGTTCAGAGTTTAATCTGAAAGTTTGGTCTCATTACATCTGCTTTGCACCACACGTTGCAGCACGCTGCTACACCCCTTTTGCTGCTTGTTCAGCTTTTCTGTCTGACAGGGCCGCTACGATCAAATAGATTCACAGAAAATTCTTATGTGCGTCATTTTACTGCCCTAGTGCCCACACGCAGTAGGAGCATTATCATTTTTATTCTAGTAGATTTTAAGGTGACAGAAAATAATTCCGGTCTTCTTCTTCTTTTAAGAAATAAAGAGACAGACCACGGTTTTTGGACCATTTTTTTTTTATGGAATTTTTTTTTATATATACTGAATTATGAATTTGAATTTCTAGTTTTTAAGCTCTTTTGAATTTCGTGAATTTTGTGATTTATGTTAAGGAAATGAATTATTTAATAAAATTTTATATTTGAAGTTGAAAAACGCTGAGTTATCTTTTCACCAACCGGCATATCTCTCTTAATGTTTGAGACCAGCTCTCACACTTAGAAACAAAAAAATAAATTAAGGTCATTGTACGTGCATATCCAACATATTTATTATCAGAACATACCTACAGGTCATTACATTATATTCAATCAATTTGTTGGATATGCACTAAGTTCATTGCTCAGTATGTGAATTCTTCGCTAATTTCACGCACGCATTTCCTCACTGTCTGTAAATTCCATATTTTCAAGCACAATTAGCGACAGTGAGGAAATGCTAGATTAGTAAGAATTATTTTAATTTAATTGTAAACATAAAGAGAAACATTTTTAATACAGTTCTCAGTTTTTTGTTGTCGGTCATACAGTAGCATTTTTCTTTATATCTAACCCAGTTACCCATCAGATTATTTATCTGGTGTGCGTACAGCCCATCAAATAACAGCGAGGGTTTAAAACCTTGCCAGCGACTTCCTATACATGAAATAAAACAATATCACACGTCCCCTTAGAGAGCTGAAATTTTACACACCAGCTTTAAAAAAAAGGCAAATTTAAGTTCAAAAGTGGTACAAATCGGGTAACTCCTTCGTAGGGTTGCCATACAAAACTTTGTTTTTTACTGTATATTTGGACATTGCTTGACAACACGTCGTCGTAGAGAGCGGAAATTTTGCAAATGGATTTAAAAAAAAAATCAAATTTAAGCTCGAAAGTGGGACGAATCGGACAATTCAATTCTAGCTTTTTTACTTGTTTTTCCCTGTAATTAAAGTTTTTGCATTTATCATATATAAATTTGTTGCATTTTGTTCCCTTTTTAAATTGATACTTTTGTTTTGAAATATACACATATGGTTGAATAATTATAAAGCTGCAATGTTTGTTCAAATTTTCATTAATGGTGTGGTGGTTACTTTCAACAGGATGTTTGTTTGCGTATAGGGAAAAGTCTTGTCAAGAATAGAACATAATAAAAAAGTTTTAAAAAACTTATAAATAAAATGCACTAAACAAGAAAAGTTTCATTGCAAAATAAGAAATGCTAGAACTCAGATCAAATTTTAAAAGTGCATTAATAAAAGTTTGGGAATTCATAACCATAATCACAATTTTCTAACTGCAACTCATGTCCAAAAATTTTATTAATGCACTTGAAAATCTGTAAATTTACACAGTTCATTGCAAAGAGTTCAAACTTTAAATTCAAACGAGATAATATACTTTAAAAAAATTGTTAATACATTCAATTTAATCTGAGTTCTAGCATATCCTTTTTGGAATGAAACTTTTTATGTGTATATCATTGCGAAAAAGAAATAGTTTTTTACTTTTCAGTGCAATTTATTTATGAAAGTTTTTTTAATATATTATGTTTTCAAAATTTTAGTCATTACATTTTCCCGAAAGACTGATATAAAGGTACATAATAATCTATCTTGCGAACGTTGTGGTGTACTGTTTATTTCTTTCTGTGCGGTAAGTAATTTACATGATTATCGTACTTTAATGTAACCGAACAGATTGGATAGTCACACGGGGATAGTTATCCAGTAACGCATCCAGGATTTGGCTTGGGGGGGGGGGGAAGAGACCATAGGTGTCCCAAGTCCTAACAAGTCAGAAAAATAGGGCTTTAAAGTCGCGTACTGCACGCATCTGAGCACTTAAGGACTGCTATTGTAGATTAAAAGGTTTTATTTTATTTTATCGGACTTTGTAATAATATACAGACCACATTTTATACGTAATTTGTAAATTATGTTCAGAAAACTGACATTCGGGAGGGGGACCGGTCCCGTTTATCCCACCTCTCAGTGCAAGATTTGCGGACGTATTAGCTTTACTATTTATTAGAACAAGGAAAGTATTGATTAACATATCCGTCATTGCACATTATAAACAATAACTTGACGCCTGTTTCACATCTTCCGTTGTATTGTATTTTCTTGGAATAGAACAATTTTAGAAAACTTATATATTAATGATTCTAAATTAAAATAATTACAAGGCGAAAAAAAATCGCCTCTTCCGGCTTTTGAAGCCGCGACCATCCACTTTCCGAGCAACGGCTCTAAGTACTGTGCCAACCAGACAGATGCCTTTAACTCTTGTTCGTTCAAAAATCTTTTAATTAGCGTTGGGGCTGTATATAGATTGGTTAACAACTGTTTCATGTGTGTGATATACCCATTAGAGTACACAATCAAAAATCAAATGAAAAGCTAATGGTAGTTTTCTCGTTACACTAAAAATTTAGAGCTTTCTTTTTATCAGACATACGTTCCATTATGTAATAGCACTATTACCCATCCGTCCTCAGGTAAAGATTCTGTATTTTCAAATAACTCAAGAAAAATTTGTAGTGCGAAAGGATTGACATTTAACCGTCTTTTGACTGAAAGACGAATATAAGAGCCCAAAACGCGTTTCAATGCCGGCTGTTCAACGAATTAAGCTACGGTTTCCAAGAGATTCCGCCAACGCAAATGTGCAACACAAACGCGCCAGCGCAAATGCGTTACCGTTCAACGCTGTCCTGTGCTGTTTCCAAAGAAATAATATTTTTGTGTGTGAAATTTCCAGTCGACACAACCAAAATATTTATTTGAATAGCAGAATGATTTTTGAGATTGAACTTTTTGTGCTGCATCTGGAGGATATAGATGAAGCATATCTGTTGTTAAGTTCAGTGAAAAGAAATTCCGTAAATGAAATGTTTCAGAAAAGAAGAGCAGAAGAGACATTTGAAATTTTAATTAAAAGACATTTAATGTCATGGATAATGATATTTTACTAAAACAATGAGCTCGTATTCCTCACTCCTTTTGCCTAATGAGTGCCGTGCGCAAGTTCATCTGGTGTTTACTTGGAAACCATTCATATAGTTTCCTTCGTGTTTGATTACAGCACACTTGTGCTGGCAAAATCTCTTGGATACCGAGGTTTTACTATCGAAAATCTTCTACGTATACTCCCGCCAAAAGTGAGTCATTATAGACGACACTTTGTTTATTTATTAGAGACTTCTATCGCAATTAATGACGGAAATTCAACGTATAATTGTCAAGAAGAATACCACGAAAACGTGATCTGAAGCGACGCCATTTCATGCACATATTAAATGACTATGTTTGACAGTAATGACGCCAGTTTAACGTCGTATTCTTGATAACTTAGTTCTTAGGCAGGCCGTGCACTACACATTCACCGACTGTAGTTTTTTAGATCTCAACAACAGCGCCATCTACCGTGTCCAAAACTATCCTATCTTTCAAGCTGGACCCAACCAAGCACATTCACAACATTTCATTGAAATCGGTTGGGAGGTTTCTGAGATTAGCGTGTACAAACACAGTGACACTGGATTTTTATAGATTAAGATATACAGGGTGTCCCGTAAGTCGAAGTCAAGCCGGAACTGGGTGATAGACCAAATCGTAACAGTTACCAGAAAAATAAAAAAATATATATAAGTCATGTATTTTTCAAATTATAGGCATTTCTTTCACCATGTACTTGATTTGGCAGTCGGCCCTCTGTGGAGAATAGACGATGCATGTTTGTAAAATCTCAATGATTTGACGGGCTAGCGGCACTATCTTGCTCACTCACACTTAAAAACTAAAAAAACTAGAATTATATATTAATGGTAACCCCAAGCTTTGAGATTAAACGTAAATACGGTGGGCACCTACGAAAGTAATTAGACATTTCAATTTATAGCATTTTTATACATTAGCAAACCAACTTAAAGAAATTACAGTTGATAGTCAGCGCGCTTACCAACTGAGCTACCGAGGCCTCAACTTCATGGAATGACTCTCTGCCTCTACAGTGTTGCCAACTTAACGGATTTCCCGTCAGATCTAGCGGATTTGTATAACGGAAAACGGGAAAAAATCTAATCTAACGGATGACGGATTTTTTAACGGAACGGATTTTTCAGCGGAATCGTGAGATTTGTATGTCAACGTGGCCTTAATGGCTGAACCGAATTGAATCTTTTTACAAATTAAGGAATATGAGTATCAGGTGAAAATGCTATACGTTCCACCGCCGATAATCCTGATAAAGTCGCATATGCATAAAAAATTCCCGCCACCAATTTGGTGTTGGTATCTACGTCTGTTTGTATTCTTTGTAAAAACTAAACATATTTTTCTGGTTTACTGCTACTTCAAATTATTGGCACTTTCAGCATTTTCAGCCGACCGGCACTCCTCATTTATCTCTGCTTGGAGTGTTTGGGTACAGCTTTGCCTCCGCAATCTACTACTATTTTATCGGCACAAAACTTTATTTCGCATACGCACTAAAACCACTGACATATAATAAGAATGGACTGAGCTATTCTATCTAATTCCTACACTCAAAAATAGCACAATTTTTTGCTAAAATCTATTTGTCTCTTTCAAAGTGTACACTGAACTATAACCAATTTTGGAAACAGTACGGCTGTATTAATAGGAATGCATCGGAATTGACATAAAAATTCAGACAAATATATTGTTTATGTACGTCTATCTCTTACAAACTCAATAATATTTGACATCAAATCTGCAGAGGAACACATTTTTCAGTAATATTAAATATTAATTTTTGTGTTAATTAAAACAAGTTTAACTTCCTAAATAATAATAATTTTAATTTAATGCAATACTATTTTATAACATCTTTAGTGTTTCCAATCAACAAATAATAATAAATTATGAATCGGTGTGCAATTGTACGAAATAAAGGGTTTTCCCAGCGTGTTCAATATTTGTGCCATTTTTAAAGCAAGAACGTTCAGTATATTCTTATTATATGTCAGTGACTATAAACAGATAACGTAATTAATACAGTTGGAACAATTTAAAGTTAACCGTCGACCTCTACAGTTCCTGCAAGTATAACGGCAACATCACAGCCCGAAAGCACCGAAAGTTACGATGATTTTTGCTTAATTTAGAGTGTTAATTGGTTTAATTATAAAAATACAATAAAATATTTATTTTACTGTAGTTATAATGCATTCTATTTTAAGAAACTATCTTAACGGATTTTATTGACGGAAAAAAAAGTAAGTCTAGCGGATTTTTGACGGAACTTTACTATGAATTCAACGGATTTTCAAATTTATTATTGGCAACACTCCCTCACTCAAGCTAGAATCTTAAAGTTACGGGGTACACTAGAATCAATTTTAGTAAGTGAAAAGAAATTTTTCGAAACTGGGTTTCTTGAAGAAAAAATTTTTTATCCCGTAATCTAACAAATATTGTAGAAAGTGTTATATCATTTTAGAATCCTTCTTAAATGCGTCAACTTTTAAAGTTACTTGCCAAACTGGCGTAGTACATATTTTTTTCAGCACAGTCAGTTAAAGTTCAACGAATTATTAATTTTATATTGTTGGTTCGGCAAAATGTGACATTTTCTTCCTAGCTGGAGCAGTTGGCTTAGAACTTAAAGCAACAGGTTACATAAGCACTAATCGGGATGTATATATATACACTTTTTTATTTCATTGTGTGAACGTTAATTTTCATTTTCATGTATAGTCTCTAATTCCTCCATTTCAACGTTGTTATGTAAAGAACGATGGAAAAATGTTAGAACAGTTTTCGAGAGACATATTAAAAATATACGGTCTTCGGGCTCTGGAGCATTTCCCAAAAAAACGTATAATTCAAATGATGAATTACAGTTCTTAATTCCTCATATCAAGTATTACCCATCAAATCAAGCGTGTAATCTAAGGGATAGTATTATCGAAGTATCAACTTCTCAAACTATAGATGAAGTGGAAGAAAATACGAGTCCAGGGATTGCGAATTTTGAAAGTCATTTCACGACAGAAATCAGGAAGAGAGAAGGTATGTAATAAAACGCAAAGGAGATGATCCAGATCTAGTAGATAATGGTTTATGCAATACAGAGATTCGAATGAAGACTTCTTCTACTCTGTACTTTCCGACTTAAAAACTATGGTTAGTAAACAAAAGAGAGCATTTACAGTGGGTTGCCAAATAATTGAAAAAATTAAGGTTATATTTAAAAAAATTGAAAAAAGTTTGCTCTAATATAATAAAATATATATTTAATTTATTAGAGCTTTAGTTTACAGCAAGAAAACAGTACGTCAGTTACTGCTATATATTTAATTTTTCGTAATGGCTTTTACATTACAAAATCCGGAAAACCTACTAATATTTCGTTATCCCTTCCTTTGCCGCAAGTTCTCCTTCTAGGCGTCGTGGGATGCTCGCAGTGCATCTCTTCGAATATTCTTTTAACTCTCGAGAGTGTTGCCATACATGTATCAGCTTTGCGAAAAGTTGCTGCTCATTTGAAATAAGCTCCCTCGCTACTTCTCTCTTTGCTAGCTCCCACAGGTTCACTATGAGTTTCAAGTCGGGGGAATTACCTTGGCATGCCGTAGTGCTTCTGGATTTATGACATAGGGCTCAGACGTGCATAAATACGTACTCCTCAACAGCAGGGAAGTATTAAGCGACCTGAGGCATAGGGGAATTTCGAGGATTCTCTTGTATTGGGCTTGCTTCATTGTCCTGTCGACGATGTACAGGCGCCCCATACCCTTCGTGGATTTTACCGACCACACCATAACACTTGTTGGGTGTTTCACATTCTCTACGAGGCACTTAGGGTGCAATTTCTCTCCGGGGCGTCGTCACACCAGCGAACATTTATCTACCGAGATTTAGCAAGTTAACTCGTCGGAGAAGCCGACTTAAGAAATATTAACAAAATCGTGAAAAAGTCATTATACGGAAACATTACACAATAATATATCCTCAACAGTTATATTCCTGCGTGCTCGAGCGAACAACAGTCTCTTCATTACATCAGTCAGGCATGGCTTTTTTTCTGGCCGATCAGGTTCTCTTCAGTCCACCGCCTCTAGAGTATCGTCTTAGAGACTTAAATTCTCTCATCGTTGATCATGGTGACTGCACGAGCCACACTCTTCCTCCAATGCTCAACACCAAGGTCCCTGATTTTAGGATCATCCCGAGGTATGGTGATCCGTTTTTCCCCACATTTTTTTTCCTCCTGGCTTCCAGGCCCAGATTATCGTCGAATTTTTTCTTTATTCTGCTAACTACCGACTTCGAATCACCTGCAATTGATATTATTGGCCTTCGAGTTATCGTGCGCACAGGCGGACAGACGGACAGACTAATGGACAGACGGACAGACTAATGGATAGACGGGCAAGCAAAAATGAAAATACCTTTTAATATTATTCGTGGGTTTCTAATCCATTTTGCTCTACCATCATTATTTCGAGGTGTTACAAACGGAATGACAAACTTTGTATACCATTTAGAATTTCATCTAACGTATAAAAACATTTTTCACACAATAATAACCACTGCAGAATATATCAAAAAGTTATATGGAAAGAAAAATTATATTTCCACTGTTTCAGACTGAAATAGCCGCTAGCTTACGATATTCTTGTATCAACGCTTACAATATTCAGACCTCGCAGTAATAGCTGAAAAGTTAATATCAAAATCAAAAGCACAATAATTTTAAAGTACTACTGTAAAAAGTTATTGAATAGGAAAATATGCAAATTAATTACTTTAATTAATAAAGTTTGCATTAATAATATTTAATTGAGAAAAATAATAGAATAAGGGAAATAACACATTTAACGGAATGTTAAAATGTATGTATATTGTTGCGAGCGTGGCTCTTGGTTCGTTATTTAAAACACAAATATTATCTATTTAATATACAAGCTCTTTATTTCACTCTAATCATATAAAATTCATAAACCTTCAATTAATCAACTACACTTTAATTATCGCTTAATACTGTACTATCAATTATCGCAATCTAATTACAACACTTTCGCACGTTTATTACTTTCGCCTGTTAACACTGCAACCTCTAAGACAACTGCTATGACAACTGTTATATTTATACCCTAGAAACTCTCCAGATTATTCTCGAGTATTTTATTTTCCAGAAGCTTCTTGACTGCTCTATTCATTCTATTCATTCCTGAACCTTCCTGTAGATACCATAATCAATTCTCCGAACCTAAAGTCGTTTACTTCTCCATTGCCAGTAGATGTCACCAGTTGTCTCTTTATATTGCACGTAACACTGCCCCCTTCTTAAATTTGTTCGTCCCGAACAACAGGTGGTCCACGGTCTTGATGCTCGTAGTATTCACACAAGCGGTCCAAATGAACAATTTTATGCTTGTCTCTTGTGCCACGCTGAATCCTGTATACCACGTCATTAATTCTAGTTAGTACTGAATACGGTCCTTCCCAGTGTAGTTGCAATTTTGAAGAACGTCCCTTACGTCGGTTCGGGTTGTACAGCCAAGCATTTACTGCTAATTTGGCCCTCGTGGCTTCTTGTACATCAGCTCTCCTTTCCAATGGGGCTCTGATATTACACTTATACATTTCCTTTCTGCTGCTATGTGGCGGCCCTTTGTAAGAAGCACACACAGTGCATCTGCGACACCACTCCCGCATATGTAGCCAATAAAACTTTTCTCGTATTTTAGAAATTATTTTATTCACTCCCAAATGTTCTCCAGATGTTCCACGATGCATTTTACCTAGAACATCTTTGACCTTTGATGCCGGCAAGACTATTTGCATTCGGAATGATTTACCGTTAGGTGCCTCCCATTTGCGTTTTAAAATACCGCATTCAACATGAAGAGAATTCCATTGAGCCCAGTAGCTTTTCAGATTTTCACTCATCCCTGAAATATCCTTCCATTCTGGTTTTTCTATATTTGCTTTCCAAGCAAGAATAGGCGATATGTCCGGATCTTCCCGTTGCGCTTTTCGCAAGTTCACGATGTCTCAACCTGTTGATGGTTCCACAGTTACCAATTGTATAGTTGCTCTTCTTTCTTTTTCTTCCACCCGGCCGCAATGTTTGCATTCAAGTTTGCATGGACGTTGTCCAAAGGCTTCTGCATTTCCATGGATAAGTCCTTTCCTATGTTGCATCTCTAAGCCATAAGGTTGGAGTCTAGTCGCTCCAAGAATAGCTTGCTCTCTAGTTCGCCAACATGGACATACTTCTCTTCCTTTCTTTTCTGTTGATTCCCTTCGACGGCGCTTCCTGCAGTCGCTTTGAAGGTGTCCCAATTTATTACAATCCCAGCATCGAAGAACACTACGTGAAGGGTTGCTCAGTGATAACTGCAATCTATTGCAAGTCTGCTGCCCAGCTCGATATCTTTGCAATTCCACTCTCCTCTCTTCATCTAGGGATTCCACTCGTCGGCGTTTTCTGCAGTCCCTTTGTAGGTGTCCCGGTCTATTACAATTCCAGCATTGCAGAATACCACGTGAAGGAGTGCTCTGTGATGGCTGCATTCTATTACAAGTACATTCGTTCACCGAAATTTCTCTCATTCGTACTGCACTCCGTGAAGCTTGTCTGGCGGATTCATACACTAATGCATAGGCTAGTGCTTCTGCTGTTGATTTCTTCCCTGCTATCCTTAATGCATGTTGTAAGTTTTGATCTGCTATAGCGTTCACAAATGCCTCCGTCGCCACTTCATTGAGTATGAAAGATGCGCTGGAGTATGAAAGATGCGCTGGAGTATGAAAGATGCGCTAATCTTTCCACATCAGCCTGCTATTGTTGTAGTGATTCGCTATGCTTTTGAATTCTGTTGCGCAACTGTAGGCGATATCCTTGCTGCATGTGTTCATTTCCGTAACGTAATTCTATCGCCTGTACTAATGAAGTGTATTCACTTTGCTTTTCAATCGGTACCGTTTGTAAGAGCTCTGACGCAAGAGCTCGAAGTGCTAACACCAGAGCTATAGCTTTGTCTTCATCATTCCATCCATTTACCTCTGAAGCTGCCCCGAATTGTCTCTTGAAGATATGCCATGAATTTTGCCCATCAAATACTGGAGGTTTCATTCTACCTGTGCTGGATATTTCAGCTGCTGCGTTTAGAGGCTGACGATGCTTTAATCTTTCCAGATGTGCTTTGACGTTTTCAAGTTGCTCGGTGACATTTTGTTGAACTTCCGAAACCTTTTGTTGAAATTCGTGCTCAATTCCTTCAATTTTCAAATTTTTTTTTTTCTAGACAATTCTCCAGAGAACTCTTTTGTTCATCCAAGCGCGTTTCCACAGATTTCTTTTGCTCATCTAAACGGGATTCCAGAGAATTCTTTTGTTCCTCGAGAGAATTCTTTTGTTCCTCGCAAGAATTCTTTTGTTCCTCGAGAAAAATCTTTTGTTCCTCAAAAGCATTCTTTTGTTCATCAAAACGGGCTTCCATTTTGCTCATTAAAGTACTCAAAAGCTGTTCCATTTTCATTGTAGGCTCTTCTTCAACTTCGGTTTCTTCCAAGTTCACTTCGAAAACAAATGTTTCAGGATTCTTTCCTTCCGCTATGAAAGCTTATCTGAGTCGCTCGACCAGCACTTTCTTTGCACCTGTCGTTTGTAATGACCGGCTCCCTAACTCCACTTTCAAATCCTGCGTTCGAAGCTCCTCGAATTTTCGCCCCATTTCTTTAGTAATTCACTTTAAGTTGAATATAAATTATTTTCCAGAACTTTCAAAATTTAACACAATTTCACAAAATTAATCACACTTTGAATTTTAAAGTCAATTGCCACCACTTTATTTCGCGAATTTATTTCACTTCTGACTCCAGTTGTTGCGAGCGTGGCTCTTGGTTCGTTATTTAAAACACAAATATTATCTATTTAATATACAAGTTCTTTATTTCACTCTAATCATATAAAATTCATAAACCTTCAATTAATCAACTACACTTTAATTATCGCTTAATACTGTACTTTCAATTATCGCAATTTAATTACAACACTTTCGCTTGTTAACACTACAACGTCTAAGACAAGACTCTTATTCTGGCTATGACAACTGTTATATTTATACCCTAGAAACTCTCCAGATTATTCTCGAGTATTTTATTTTCCAGAAGCTTTTTGACTGTTCTATTCATTCTATTCATTGTATTCCTGAACCTTTCTGTAGATACCATAATCAATTCTCCGAACCTAAGGTCGTTTACTTCTCCATTGCCAGTAGATGTCACCAGTTGTCTCCTTATATTGCACGTAACAATATGTATGTTTGTAGCGCTCATTATTATAATTGTAACCCCCTTATGTGAATACAAAATATTTCGTTAACTTAACTGTGTGGAAAAAAAAGTGCACATAGTGGTAGTGATTGTCTTCTCTGATACTATGGATTTTCCATAGTGCTTTTAGGAAGGCCACAATAAAAATTAAAGTTAAGTTATACTATACGAATCTCTTCCATTTTGTCGATTTAAAAGTATTTCCAAAATGCAAAAAAGATTTGTGAGCGTCAAGTCTACCTTAATATTAAATTATACTCTTTTTTTAAAATTCACAGTAGCAAAATCGTGGACCATGCAAACCAATCTTTGCTTTATTTATGACAGACATGGAATTCTTTACAAGTAATAATGAGTGAAGTAACTATATTTCCTTAGAAGAATTTTAAGTTATTTCATCAAATATTTAATTGTATATTGGAACACTAAATTTTTTTTTTTGTGTGTACCACCCATAACCCGGAAGTATAAAAAGTCCTTGCTGACCTCGTAAACATGTCCATATAAAACTTAAACTTAAACTTAAGAAGGAATGTAACAATGAATTTAACAATACCAAAGTCTTCCAGTAATAATGTAAAAAAGTGCATTCTATATCGTAACGACATGAAATATAATGCTGTGATACCCATTAATCCTAAAGTATTGTATAATTTAAGACATATATGTGTGTGAAACAATTTTCGAATCGATTTATAATATATAAATGTGAAAGTCCATGATTTATTAATAAATATCTGCCCATATAAATACATAGTATATCTACTCTCGTTTTTGAAAAACCTGTATACTACATACTAATCAAGTCAAATCGTATATCCCTTAACAAAACCACGCTTTTTTCTTGAATGGTCAACAACTATGGTTACTAGCTTCGATACGAACACAAGTGCAACCGTTCATTTTCAATACGAAGAAACTAATTTCATTTACCATGTTTTTTCTAAGGTACCTATTTGATATAATTTTTCATAAAAGCATATTTATCAAAATGTATAAAAGGTTTTCATTAAAACGTTATCCTTATTGGTGTCCGATTTGTTTGTTGTGGACAGGCGTCCCATTTTTTCCGGAGGGCTATTCTCGACCCAGTTATTTTCTTGATCTATATTAACGACCTGCCGATTTACATTAATAGTTATTGTTTAATTTATCCCGATGATATTGATATTATTAAAAAAATATCAATGAGTATATAGCAATATAGCAAACGATCTTCGTCACAAATCCAGTTCTTAGATTCCACTCTATTTGGATTACTTCCCTGCATATCTAATGTCACATATACTCTTCATGTATAATACAAATTATCTACCTCAAAATATAATTCTTTCATTGTAAGTTTATAGAATCTTCTGAAGATTGCGTGTAAAAATGTAAACATCTTTTCTGCCTTATATAAGACAAGAAGACGAAGAGCAACAAGTTTAACGTTTGCCTGTCATGTGAACATTAACGTTAAAATGTTTTGCGACAAAGTATGATTACCTTTAGTCACGAAATAAAAACATAAATGCGAATCTGAAACTATATCGAAGGGCAATAGGGAAAAATCTGTGATTGATGGGTAATTTAAAATGGGTGTCAAAAAGTTCTGCTGCCTACAGCCTGGCATTCTACTCCGCTGAAAGTTTAAAATTCCGCAAACACCACGAAGACTACCATTTGGCAAACAACCAGAAGTTGCAGATATGATAAATTCCATGAAGGAACAAGGCATAATTGAGGAATCTATCAGGCCTTGGACATCGCCAGTTGTTATGGTCAGGAAAAAGGATGGCAGTACCCGATTCTGTGTGGACTAGCGCCAACTAAATAAAGTAACGTGAAAGGATAGCTATCCTTTGCCAGAGATTGATGTACATTGGACACCCTTTCCGGAGCGCAATGGTTTTCCGTATTGGACTTGAAGAGCGGTTACTGGCAAGTGAAAATACATCCCGAGGACCCAGATAAAACTCCTTTCTCGGTTGGAAGTGACTTATGGCAATTCAAAGTTATGCCATCTGGATTATGTAATGCTCCAGCCAGATTCGAACGACTCATGGAATGTGTTTTAAGAGGATTAACCTGGAAAACATGTCTTGTCTACATAGATAACATAATAGTAATCGGAAGGGCATTCGAGGAACATAAAAACAGCTTACGGGACGTACTTCTAAGAATGAGAGAAGCGAAACTCAAGCTCAGTACGTATAAATGCGCTTTATTCAAAAATGAAGTAAAATATTTGGGGCACATGCTTTCATCACACAGAGTAAGAACTGATCTAGAGCAGTTAGCAGCTGTCAAAAATTGGCCAATTCCAAAGGACAAACATCAATTAAGGAGTTTTCTTGGTCTAGCTACCTACTACAGGCGATTCGTAAAAGGTTTTGAAGATATAGCAAGGAGCCTACATCAAATTACAGAAAAAGGAAAACCATTCATATGGTCAAATAAATGTAACGAGAGTTTTACAAATTTGAAGCAGCACCTATGTGAAACTCCAGTGCTTCACTATCCAAAGCTGGGAAAAACTTTTATATTGGACACGGTTGCCAGCAGCGTAGGTATTGGTATAGTGCTGGAGGAGGATGGTCAAGAAGTGCCAGTAGCTTATTTTAGCAAAGCACTTTCAAAATCAAAGAGAAATTATTGTGTTACAAGGAAATAGCTACTTGCCATTATACCAAGCATTTCTATAAATATTTCTACCGGCAGAATTTTATCCTCCGCACTGACCATGCAGCGCTTAAATGGCTTTTGCAGCTTAAGAACCCTGAGGGGCAAGCGGCGAGATGGATAGAGCGACTCCAAGTTTATGACTTTGAAATCCAACACCGAAGGAGACGAATCCATGGAGATGCAGACGCCCTTTCACGACGTTCATGTAAGCTTCAATTCAAACATTGCGTTCGGGTGGAAGAAAACGTAACAAAGGCAACTATACAACTGACAACGATGGAACCATCGACAGGCTGGGAAAACGAGAGCTTGCGAACAGCATAACGAGAAGACCCAGACATATCACCCATTCTTGCATGGAAAGAAGACATGGAAAGACCACAATGGAAGGATATTTCGGAGAGGAGTGAGAAACTGAAGAGCTACGGGCTCAGTGTGGAATTCTCTTCACGTTGAATGTGGTATATTAAAGCGCAAGTGGAAGTCAACTAATAGCGAGTCATTCCGAAAGCAGATAGTCGTTCCAGCGTCCCAGGTCAAATTTGTTCTAGAACAAATGCACAGTGGATCATTTGGAGGACATTTGGGAGTGAATAAAACAATTTCAAAAATACGTGAAAGGTTCTATTGGTTACATATGCGAGAAGATGTTGAGAAGTGGTGCCGCAGATTCACTATCCGTGCTTCTTGCAAAGGATCACCACACAGAAGCAGAGGACAAATGCATAAGTAAAATGTAGGGGCCCCATTTGAAAGGATATCCGTAGACATCGCTAGACATTTTCCAGAAACAGATAACGGTAACCATTATATATTAGCTGCTATTGACTATTTCAGTAAATGGCCTGAAGTTTATGCAATCCCTAAACAAGAGTCAACCACAGTTGCGGAACAAGTAATAATGAATTGGGTCAGTAGATTTGGTGTACCTCAGGAACTTCGTTCGGACCAAGGACGGAACTTCGAATCACGGACCTTCCAGGACATGTGTAAAATACTTGGAATAAGAAAAACTAGAACAACTCCTCTGCATCAACAATCTGATGGCATGGTAGAGCGCTTCAACAGAACATTGATCGAGCATCTAAAGAAAGTAGTCGACTATCATCAACGCGATTGAGATCGACATATTCCCGTGTTCCTAATGGCTTATCGATCAGTTGTTCACAAAACGACCGGACAAACTCCAGCTAAGGTTATATTCGGAAGGTAGATGCGTTTACCAAGCCACCTCAAGTTTGGTACACCCAAAGGCGAACAAAAGTTACCAGACGACTATGTAATGGAGCTTGTGTACCGATTAGATGATGTGAACAAGGAAACGAGAGCAAAATTAGCAGTAAATAGCGACCGGATGAAGACCTTCTATGACCTACGAGCTAATTCAGCAGGATTTAATGGAGGTGACCTTGTTTGGCTGTACAACTCGATACGACGTAAGGGATGTTCTCCACAATTACAACAACAGTGGGAAGGACCGTATTCAGTGGTAACTAGAATTAATGACATAGTACACAGGATTAAGCGCCGTACAAGAGGCAAACGGAAAATCTTTCACCTGGATCGCATGTGTAAATACTGCGAGCATCGAGACAGTGGACAACCTGTTATTCGAGACGCACAATTTTATGAAGGGGGCAGTGTTACGCGTTACAAAGTGACACAAGCGACATCTGTTAGAAATAGAAACAACTTTTGGTTATTGTCTTCTTAGTAAACTTTGGGTTCGGAGAACGGAATATTCAGAAAAGTTCTAGGATAATTCGGCGCTCTCACATCCAGGAGGCGAGTCTTATTTCAGACAGTGAAGTGAACGATGTAAACTATTTGGATTCCGATATTTAGTATTAAAGTACTAGCGATAACTATAAAGAGTTGATTTGATAATTATTTGTATTTGTGAATTTGTGAAAGTAAAAGTAAAGTTAAATAAAGAAAGAATTTTCGAATTATTTCCGAAATATTGTGTTTTAACTAAGGCCACGCTCGTAACAATATTTACATACAGGTACACATCCCCAAGCGCGCATACACAAAAAAAAACACATCTGTTTCAATACACAGAACTTTTCCTTTTCCCGTGTAAAGATCTCATCAAACATTTCAAAACCCTTTTTCATCTAGTAAAATGAGGCCTAATTACAATTATGCAAAGTCCAGGCCTTTCCTATCGTTTCTTCATAACAAAGATTATTTTTGCAGCTCGGCTACGCTCCCAACGAGAACGCCGTTCATTACACGCACCAGCACAACGTACTTTTACCAACGCCATACATGTCCCCCACACTATGATACTACACACCTGTACCGAACATGTGTAAAGCTATTAATATTTTTTGTTCAACACTTAATACCTTATTGCGATTTGTGGGTGTTTGGAAAAAAGCTTTTAAGCTTATCACCAATTGCTGCACTATTTTTCAATAAATGTTTTATCGTCTAATACAAAAAAATGTATTCTCTCTATATATACTATTGTTGCTTCACGGAATATAACATCATCATTTTCATCTGAACTTGAACTACCCGACAATATAGTTGTAATTTTATTATATATAAGTCTTTTCCCAAGACACTGTTATCACCAACTGCGCTAACGAGAAATTTTTGGTTTTGTCTTCCATTTAATATCGTGATTGCTTTCCGCTTCTTCTATTCTATACTACTCACATATAATTTTGAAAGCAATCCGCAAGAGTTAGCTATTATGTACCATGTTTGTATGCTAAATACTAAATGAACAAATGAACAAAAAATTGTAAACAATAGATTTTGCTAATAAGAATTAAACAAGAAATAGAACAAAATTTACGACCATGCCAACATCTATTAATTTTCAAATAATAGACAATGAATGCCTCCGTTTACTTAAATTCCATTGACTATAGTTCCCAAAATTCTAATGTAGAGATGCAAATTCGTCGTGAGCCATAAACAATACACACGATATATGGAGATTTCCCTTATAGTGTTCGCAAGTTTAACAACTGTTGAATCAGCAACTATAGTTCTAGAATCTCAACTAATTTCTTCTGGTCTCATTACTACTTCGAATTTTTTTTTCATGATTTCTGAAAAAACTCTTTTCTCTCACACTTTTCTTGATAAAAAACATCAATTTATCACTTTTTTTTATTTCTTTTGTATATAAGTGCTTGACATTTCCTATTTTCTGAAAAAGTTAAGAAATATGACTTACCGCTTAATCAATTCAACAAAGTTCACCGAACCCTTGGCAATATTTCTGCTGCAAACCTCAATAATTAATAATTTCTCCTTCATTGAAGCTATTTTGCCATGGACTATCCGCCAAGAATTATTCTAAAAAGAGGAAATACAAAATTTCTTTGTCATAACGTGAGAAACCGAGAATAACTCCTTTTTCCCTGTTCCCTTCTTTGATCGTTATTGCTACAGTTCACGGCTACACTCGGTCTTTATGGCATAATTTAAATTCAGTTTATGCCGAGGCGGGATTTGTGATGATAAGTAAGACGTTCTCTAGATTTTTCGGAAGCATATCGCACACCATACTCTGGTTTCCTCTCAAAAGAAGTGAAAACTTTTTAATCGATCCAACTTTTGATGCACATTTCACTGCGCTGCAAATTTCGTGTGATAAATTTGTAAAATGATTTTCCTCGGAAATATGTGCTCCGACTTAGAACCGTATGAGACTAAGGTAATCAATCAGGAGATTAGTGCTTTTCTTTACTAAGGATTAAATTTTTGGTAATTGAAATTTAGTCTCAAAACTTGGCAGCATAGCTGTGCATGTGATATTCAATAAAGGAAGTTAAAAAGAAGGTTCAAAGCCAATGTGAATCAAATAATGCTTTAATTCCACTAACATTATATTTTCAATAAAAAACAAAAATTCTGTGCGAAAGCATTATATACCATTTTGGAGGACCAAAGTGATAATATAAATATTATTAAAGGTGTTGCATTTTCTAAAGCACTGTCGTGCAGATATGGCAACCAAACAGCATTTTTCTGTGTTCGATCTTGGTTTTGGTTTTTAAAACCTTAATTTTATGATACTGGTCCGGTTTGGTTTCGGTTAAGGAAAGTTTTAAATAAAATCATTATTATAAATTCATAAGATAAGAACAAAATATTATTAAGATGAAAAGCCTTTGTACAAGTTGTTTAGGTTCTGGTAGTATTATAGCAAACTGTCGTAGCCAACTGACAGATTTGATATCTACTGGACTTCTGAAAATGTGTGCTTCTTCACTCTTTTCTCCTTTAACATATATGTTCAATTCATATCTGTCTTCTGGATATTTTGTTGTTAAATGGAAATTTTCTTTTATTACACCTCTTTTCAAAAGTGACTAAAAATATATTGTTACCAAATCCCTAAAACGGTTAGATTTGGAAATTAGTAAAGGAGATACAAGACAACAAGCGTATTGCAATGCAACTCACCTGCCGTTAGACTTTGCGGAAGGACAGAAAGAGCACTTTCCATCCAGTGACGAACCAGCTAGGCAGTATCCAGCTTATGCAGCTCCAAAAGAAAATTATAGATTAGACCTAAAAAATTAAATTAAGAAATTAGAACAATGTTTTACTAGTTACTAATGTTAATTAAAATTTGAATTTGAAATTTGAAATACTAATGTGAACTTAGTGTAATTAAAACACCCGAAATTCGGAGTAATATGTCATTGGAAAGAACGACCGAGGCCATTGGAAAAAAAATGCGATTTCCGGCATCTCAAAAGATACGGTCCTATAAAAACGTTCTGAAAAATCACATCTTGCTCTCGGTTTTTTTTTTAGAAAAGAAGTATTAGAGTATTAGAGACGTAGAAGAAATTTTGTAAAGACAATTAATTTGATTAAAGTAAAGCAGCGATGAAAATATTGAAAAGTGTTTCGCTAATTAATTAAAATCCGTGCGATTCGTGCTGTTGTTGTGAATCTGTTCTCTTAGAGTAAAACAAAGACACAGGGTTGAAAATTTTAAGTTTTGATGTAAAGGGCGGTGAGTGCATATATTTATAGTGATTTCTATTAATGTGGTGAATTTTCTGATTCTGTAAGTTTTATAAATTCTGTAAGTCCTCCCGAAAGCGGATTACCTTACAGCAAGCCGGAGAAAGGCAGAGAAGTAAAAGAATAAAGAATCGAAATTAACACAATAAAAGGAAATATCCCCAGCACATTTCCCAGGGCTCTTGTGCATTTATTTTTTTAATAGAATTTTTTTTTACGTAATTAAAATTTGTTTTCTTTAAAAAGTAATCACAAAGAAAAAGCTTTCTGTTAGTTCCACAGGCTCAAAGCTTTCCCCACGTTGGACTTGAACATGCTTATCCCCTCATTAGCACGAAAGCTTTTCCGGACGACAAACACCAACAGAATAAGCACGCACACCAATAAAACTATAAAACCAAACAGGGCCTTTTATGTCACTTACCAATAAAGTGGATCCGCCATTTTTGGTAATCCGTCGGTCGCTTCTGGTGAATTGTATCAAGTTGAATGTATCCGCTTTGCCACCAAACACCGAACGAGAAGTTCTAAAACAAATAAAAAAAAACCTCCCAGCCCGGTGCCTCATAGTTTCACGGCGTGTATATTAATCCTCGCAGGAGCCTACTTACTCCATAAATCACTTCACTGCTTTTACATACTGCACCAACTTCGCGGAGCACTAACAAAAAAAAAAATACACAAAAAAGAAACAGAAATCGGTGACTATTAAAAACGTTTGCGTAAATCACTGATATTTACGCGCGCTCAGACACTAACTACGTACGAGCCAATTACCTTAAAATACAAACTGAACAGTAAGCGCTTGTGGGAGCCCCTTCAGTCACCAGCAACTTATCCGCTGACTACCGAGTGTCTTCAACATGAAGAGGAACCACTCCAAGCAAAAGTTGCTGAACACGCTCCTCCTGAGATCCCAAGCCGCAAACAGCAGCCACTGAAATCCAAATTATATACCGAAAATCAGCTGTTGTGGGGAACTTGCATTCTGACCCACTGACCTATTTTCAAGCGGTGGTGAATTGCGTTTGTTTACTTTTGCCAACGTACGCCCCACTAGAAGCTGATCGCATTAAGCAAAGTTTCCCTCTCGGCTTTATAATAAACCTTGATAAAAATTTGTAACAATATGATAGACAATTATCGCCCTATTTCAAAGCTTCACCCAACTCCTAAGTTGTTAGAGTCTTTAGTTACTGAAAAAATTTACGATTCCGTAAAACTCGAGATTTGTGATGAATAATATGATTTTGTTAAGGGAAAATCTACTAAAACTAATTTAATAATTTCTCTAATAAGGTAATCAATGCTATTGAGTCAGGTAAACAGGTTTATATGATCTATACAGATTTCACGAAAGCCTTGGATAATATTAATCATACACTTTTGATTAATTAACTAAGATCACTCTTCCTTATTGGGATGGCTTGGTTCATACTTGTTTGGCCGCATACAGTTTGTGAGAATTGGTAACTGCAAGTCTCAGGCGATTCATGTGAGGTCAGGCGTACCACAAGGAAGTCATTTTGGTCCTCTTCTGTTTATTCTTTTCATCAATGATATTATCTCCTGTTTTTTATTTGCTAACTGCCTTCTTTTTGCAGATGATTTAAAGCTTTTTATGACTATAAATACCTTTACTAATTGCATGGACATTCAACAAGCTTTGTCATTTGACCATTTGGAAAATCACATATCCTTTCGTTATAGTGTCAGAAATGTTATTCTTGGCATACCATCAAGTATAACTGATCTAGGTGTAATATTTGATAAGAAGATACCGTTTAAAGAGCATATCGATTATGCTACATCTAAAGCTTTTCAGTTGCTAGGATTTTTATATAGGCAGACAGTTGAATTTAAAATTCCCTTAACATTAAAATCTCTCTATTTTTCATTAGTATGGTCTGTTTTAAAGTACGGATCCGTTGTATGGAAGCCTACTCAAATAACTCATATTAGACGAATTGTGGAGATTCAAAGAAATTTACACGATTTGCTGTGTCAAAACTAAATTGGGATCTCACATTGCACTATAAATCACGTTGTCTTTTATTAGGATTGCATTCCTTACAGTCTAGAAGAGTCATAAGGTCCATGATTTACTTAGTTGTAGGATTTCAAGTCCAGAACTGCTATCTTCAATTCCCTTCTATGTGCCTCAAAGATATATTCGTCCTAGACGTTTATTGGTTGTACCCTTTCATTGATCGAACTTTGATAATATCGTGAACCTATCACACCTGCTATTTCTAACTTCAACTTGGTTGATTCATTACATGATTTTAATATATCTAGAGAGAGATTTAAGATAATTATTTTGGAATTTTTCCGCTTAAAATAACGTTTCATTTGTTTTGATGAATTCAGTATTATGTACATACTTATACTTGTATAAATTCTTGTAATCTCTAGGATTTATTCCGTAGGTTAAAATAAACGAATTGAATTGAACATAAATATTACCATTGCAAGCAATTTCATCACTTTCTCCTGGATGGAAAGCTTGGTGATACAGCCAATCAAAAAAATCTACATGAACTTAATAATTCTTGTGTCATAACAATCAATCAATCAATTTGTCGCAGTTCCTCGATTTGTTTCTAGTAGCAAGCCGTCCACTTCAGCAAATTTGAGTTTCTTTCTGGTAAACAAGGTTAATAAAAATTAAGTTCTTTGGTAAAGCTTGTCTCTCCTTCAGATCAATAGTTAGAGCAGTGATTGATCATAGTTCACAAGCCTCATTTATCACCGAATGTCGAGTACAGAATCTAGAATTGAAAAGAGAATGCAAATGTTCATGGTGTAGAAAAAATCTGTGTCAGTCGTGTAAACCATAGCGTAAATTTCATAATAAAACTCTTGAAGGGTAACGTGGAAATAATAGTCTCGAGTCCAGTTTTACGAAAACTTGTGAGTCTTCTACCATCAAGAATAATTATCACCAGAAACTGGAAGCATATTGAAGTGCCATACTTAGCAGACCCACAGTTCTATAATGCTGGCATAATAGATTTACATTTAGGAACTGATGCCTATAGTGAACTCATATAGGACAGTTCTATTAAGGCTTCAGTTGGTAGTCCGATAGCCCAGAAAAATGCTGAGGGGGGGATTCTATCAGGATATTTAGTCAACACATCAGAAAACTCAGTTAGTGTGAGCAACTTTCATATACAGAGTGTCCCGTAAGTCGACGTCAAGCCGGAATCGGGTGATAGACCAAATCATAATAGTTACCAGCAAAATATAGAAAAAAATCTAAATCAAGTATTTTTTAAATCATAGAAATTTCTTTTGTTTTCGAGGAAATATACACCCTGTCATGGGTTTTTAGCTCTTGTTGCTGTAAATCTTTACTTTTTTTCAATTTTATTTTTCTTAGCTAATCCCGAAAAGTGCTTATGTGACTTGTTGCTTTAAATTCTATGCCAACTGCTCCAGCTTGGAAGAAAATGTCACATTTTGCTGAACAAAGAATAGAAAACTAAAATAAAGTTGAAAATTAAAGGGGTCTCCATTCAAGAAACGTGTTCTTTTTTATCGTACATAGCGTTATTTCTTGTACGATGGTACGGAACCCTTTGAGTGCGATTCCGATTCACATTTTAACGGTTTTTATTTATTTAACAATTTCTCTAAATATAACCCGAAATAATTATCATTTCAATTACATTTGCGCAATAGATAAAAAGAGATCTTAAAATATTTCAATTCGAAAACTATAAGATAATGTACCAAGACTTATATTTCCAATTCCGTTTTTCCTCAGTAAATTTCATACTTTTGAAAATTTGTCGAAATCAGAGTTTGCGCAGCTTAGGTAAGCGTAAGACCCATATGTGCGTATAATTGCAGGGCAGTGAAAAGCAAGAAAGCAAAATACTTTAAAATTATTTAAAATATAGTTTCGATTTATACTATTTACCAGCCTTATAAGTCCCTAGAGCTCTACCTGATCTCCTTGGAAAGGTTGTTGGGGATAGAAATACATTTTACTGAAAACCTATTAGGATAATTGTGGCCTCGGTAGCTCAGTTGGTAAGCGCGCTGGCTACCATCCCTGGAGTCGTGGGTTCGATTCCCACCTCGACTTGGTCCTGTGCTTCTCCTTCCACCTAGTTTCCTTCAATTTTCTGCATTATTCCTTAACCCTTGCTATTAATTAATTCTTCAATCGACATTTAATTTTATTTGCTTTAAGGATATATTCGATATAACTTTGTAATTGACATATGTCTATGTTATATTTTCTAAGGAAAAATTACTATTAATTAATGTAAATAATTTCTATAATTTGATTGATTATAATGATGTCTATGATTATGTTAATAATTCTATGATCTATGATTATTTCTAATGCTTGCCTAATGTGTATACATAGCTTATATGTAAAAACATGTAATATTTCCTGTCTGTAAGATTGTTCAAATCGGTAGACTGAATAAGTGAAATAAATGAAATAAATGAAATAATTCAAATGTATTACTCGCATCTATTCTCAGAACCCGCGTTCCCAGCCATATGCTAAGAGCTCACTTCTTAGAACTTTTTAAAATGTAATTGTAGCTATAAATACTCTTCTCCAAAAAAATGAATTTAAAAATGAAGTGAACAAACTGTTCAACGCGGGAAAGGATGATTAGACCTTAAGTCAGCATAGTTTAGGTACACATTATTATGTAGACATAGTAATTAGAATATCACAATAATAAAATGAAAAAACCTACCTAACTAAATAAAAGTTTGTCCGGGATAAATTATTTCCCAAAAATTTTGTTTTTCTTTTATTGCAAAAATTACTGTTGGAGAAGTTAGTCAGAAATGGACCAAAAAACAATAACAATAATTTAACATAATTCTCTTCTTGTAATGATTCCGTGAAACAGCTTAGTTCTCCATGAACTTAGAGATTTTTATGTGATGTCGGGTGCATTTAAATAATTATGCGTCTTTCAGCATCCACAGTCCTAATTTATATATCTAGACTAGGTGAAAGCGTACATAAATCGATACTGCCAGAGTATGCTTTTTGGTCCGTAATGGCCGATTTCATCCACCTCTACCTATTTTCCTGCAATGACAAACCTATTATAGTGCCATGATTAAAATTTTCGTAGCATTGAAATTAAATATTTCACTGTCAGCAAAAAGCTTTTGCATTCAAAATTCCATCCTGAAGACTAAGGGTCACCCATGATCTAACCAGTAGGTATACAAATGTCAACGAAATTGTTTGCATGCAAATTTAATTCAATTCCGTAGAACCGTTATCGTTAACGTGTAGTGAAAACTGGAATTGCACTGTTACAAGTGCAGCAACAACATCCCATTATCAATGCTAGCGGTTGATGTGACGGCAGCGAAAAGTGATACAGAGGACGTGAATGGTTTAATAACGAATTTAGGGTGGTGTATAGGTCCAATTTCCTCTCGGGAAGGTATTGAAATGCATCCAGGTATCTAATACATGTATATTTTGTTTAAATCTGCATTAAACACTGGATGAGTATGGCGGCCGACTCTTGTTGCACTACAAAAAATTGTCTGTTTTCAATTTTATTTTCTTGATTTGGTTTTATTAATTAAAATTAAAAATGTGTATCGTTTTCTTCTTTACTACATATTTTATTCGTTACTGGGATTAATGATTGGGAATAAAAAGTCGCCAGTACTTATACTTAAGTTTATTCTAATTAATCGATATTATAATTGGATGTAATACTTGGTGCGAGAGTCAGAACAGAAGTGATGCCCGACTCCATTCGTCTGTCCGAATCAAGTACACTCCCGCACAATAGTGCAGTACGATTAATAATTTGCTACATACTCGTTATACATAACAACTTCTGTTTTAACCCTCGCTATAATTTTTGCTAAACATTTAATTATTTTCCTTAACTTGAAGATTTAAATGACCTGGTTGGCTTTCTAATTCTAGTAGACCTTCTAAGGTCTGTGTTACCTTTTTCTTCCCTATTAATTTTAATTCTAGTACGGTTATTTTCCACCTTATTGTTCAATTCATTTTTTGAGTCTTTCCTTTTTACTTATTTTTCCTTCCCTTTCATAATTTAACTTAACATTAGTTTTTGCACCAAAATCATTTTCAACAAAACAATTTGATTTAATATCAGCTAAAAACCATTTGTCTTGCAATCCTTTTTTTCTTAATTGGTTTTCGTGGACTAGTCTAACCCGTCCTTTTACTTCTGCTAAATATGTCAGTTTACTTATTTGTTTTAAGATTTTTGCAGGAATCCAACGAAGAAATTGTTGAAAATGATTTCGGTACATAAGTTCCTCACTTAAACTATATTTACTTGTATTATTTATCTTACAGTTGTTATTGTAATTTTTAATACAATGACTATTTAATTCATTTTGTTTGTTTTTAATTTTACTCTTTTCATCATTTATTAAATTTTCTTGTATATTATTATGATTTTTATTTCTAAGAATATTAAGAGCTTTCCTAGGTTTATAAGAGAAAACTAACTCGGAAGGAGCTCTGTTAGTAGATGATGACACTGTCTTTCTAAAATGAAATAAATACTTTGTTATATTTTCTTGGAGGAAGAGATTTTTGTTTGGATCTAAACAATTTTTTTTTAAAACCTTTTTCACGCTTTGAACATTTCTTTCAGCTAGACCATTCGATTGAGGATGGTAAGGCAGGGAGTGTTTCAAGGTGATTGTCAAGTCGTCACAATATTTTTTAAAATATAAACTGTTCAACGGCGGACCATTATCGGAAATTATTTCCGTTGGCAACCCGAAAACTGAAAATATTTCGTTTAGTTCTTTTATTAATTCAGCCGCTTTTAAAGTCGACATAAGTTTTATTTCAACATATTTACTAAACGCATCTACCAAAATTAAAAATGATTTCCCTTGAAAAAAGAAAAAATCTAGATGAATGCGCCATTTAATTGATATTACTTCCTTTTTTACATTTTCCGTTATTTCACAACTCTCACATGATTTGACAAACTTTTTAATATCCTTATCACAGAACGGCCACCATACATATGATCTGGCAAGTCGTTTCATATTTACAATTCCGGAATGATGTAGCCAATTTACCATTTTAGGCCTTAGACATATCGGAATGACTAATCTGTTTCCGTAGTAGACATATATAACTTCTGTGGATAAGCTTATTCTATTTTGGTAATATTGACGAATGTTTTCGTTTATTTCTATAGGCCACGATGCTAAGAGAGCCCTATGTACCTTTCTTAGCACCCCACCATGTTCCAGATGATGCGTTACTGTTTCCATATTTATAGCACTATTTTCTAGGGTAACAAAATTTATCGGTGTCTCTTCGATTTCGGTAGGTCCGGTGAGAGGTAGGCGTGACAATGCGTCGGCATTACCCATGTATAGACAAAATGATTGATCTTATTTGGAGACGTGCCGCCGCCACCGAAGACGTAGTTCTATGAGGATGAAAAATTTCTTTTAAAGCTTGATGATCGGTATATAGAGTAAATTGCTGAACATAAATGTAGTTATGGAACTTTTGTAATGCGAATACAATCGCTAACGCCTCACGATATAATTGCGGGTAGTTTCGCCCTGCTGGTGACCGTATGTTTGATGCAAATAACACCGGTTTCTCCTTCCTTCCCATCTACAAGATGAGACAAAACAGCCCCAACCCCATATGGGCTTTCTTCGGTAGCCACAATAATCGTTTTTTTTTATCATACAATTCTAGTAAACTATTTTCAGTTAAAAGTTTTTTGCTTTTAATGAAAGACATTTGACAAAATTTATGCCAATTGAATTTCACCCCCTTCCTAAGTATATTTATTCAACGGGTGTAGTGTAGTTGCTAGATTTAGTAGAAATGAGCCGTAAACATTTAGCAGACCTAGATACGATTGTAGCTCTGACACTTTTATTGGTTCTGGTGCGTCTACAATAGCACGAACTTTTTCTTCGTTTGGGGCTAACCCTCTCGCGGAAACCTTATGACCTAAATTATACTTCGCCGAGGTTTTTAAAAAAAATGATTTTTTTTAATTTATTCTGACGTTGTGACGATTTAGTCTCTCTAATACTTCATATAATCTATACGTACACTCTTCCATATCGTTACCTCCAAAAATTACATCGTCCAAATAACAAAATACATTCTTTAACCCTATTAGGATTTGGTCCATAATGGACGAAATATCGAAGGGGCGCTTTTCACGCCAGACATTAGTCGTGTAAAAGCAAAATGTCCCTTATGGGTATTTATCACTATTTCTTGTGATGACTTACTAACTGATAGCTTTGATATGATCCCGTCAAATCAACAACGCAAAAATATTTACAACCGAATAAACGAGCAAAAATATCTTGCATACGCGGTAATGGAAGCTGCTCAGTTTGAATGCATTTATTTATTGTAACCTTACAGTCAACACAGATACGTATATCTCCATTGTGCTTAGGTAAAACCAAGATTGGGCTGGCGCAACGACTATACTTGACTAATATAATGATGCCTTCTGTTTTTTAATGCGACCAAGTTCCTTTACTTGACCGCTGGTAGATGTGTAAAGGTACTTAACCCTTGCACTAAAAGTTGCTTGCAGGTACTGAACCAACAAACTAGATTGAAATAACGAAAATAGTTGTGATCAAGGTACTTAACCTGTATCACTAGCTTGTTTGTAGGTACTTAACCAACAAACTAATTATTGTCGATGAGAATATAATTCAAAGACTTGCTTCCACTTAACAAACTTCAAAGACTGAACTTTATTTAAAAGATCAAAATAATTTATATAAAGAAAAGTTGCTGCAACTTACTTAATAAATTCACATTAACATAAAATTGATTTTGGTCAGTAAAATATAAATTTCATAACGCGTAAGCAATTTTTTGTACGATAATTTCAGTTCTCACAGAATGTTTTCATTCTTGCGCAACTTAAGCGGTCTACTCTGTCGTCTGAAGACGTAATCCGAGTAGGTATGCACATTCTGTGAGAACGGAAATTATTTTCGCTATTTGTTGACTGAAGAATTTGTCGATGTGATATTATAGCGTAATTTATAATTTCGAGAAATTATAAATTACGAACGTCTGACATTACATTGAGAAGTTGTTCTCGGCAATGGAATTGGAGGTTTGGAGAGAGAATCACGTCTTCGTGTTGATATGAATCTATAGGTTAAATAGCCAGTGGCAGCAATAATTAATAACAGGCTCATGTATCCGATGGCAAACTGATGAATGTCATGTTGCATTAAACTATGGAGAGGTACGTGTTCACTTGTCAGAAGAGATTTGATCCTCCGTTGAAGATCTTGAATGTCGCTCGTATAATTTTGTGTAAATTTAGGTTGATACAGAATGTCCTCCGTCGATTCTGCGGGTGAGAGTTCTGTGAAATTTGATGTGATAAAACATCCTGTTATGTTGCTATAGATTGCATTATGTCCATATATCGTTGATGTTTCATCTTTCACGATGCACTGCGACTCTATTTCGAGTATTCCTGACCTTTGAAGCGTTATCTGGGTAGCCGAATTTCCACATACAATGTTGATTGCTGTGGGTTTAGTCACTGTATAGATCCATTGGTTTGGATTGGTCAGTTGTATCCATCTCGGCTTGTGAGATGCTAAGATAATTTCGCAATTTCTGGGTGTTGAGTGTGTGATAATGCTGATCTCACACGCGCTTCTGTTGGAGTGCTTATTATACAGTGGATAGTGCTGTTTACAAATGACACCTTCTTCTCCCATTGTACAAGTGTTAAGATCTGATTCTGACAATGGATAATACTGATCCCTGTGCAGATTAATAATAAGAAATGGTGTTGAAGAGTTTATAGCCATGAGTGTTTTGTTTGTTACAAATGGTACTGAAACTATGCGTAGCATTTCAAGGTGCTCGTATGACAATAATGGGAGCTTTATACGGAACATCATTTGATTAGGAGTAATGCGCCCCTGGACACTCATGAGCTTATATAAAGTTGTTAAGTCATATGGTTTGGCGGGTAATCTCAACGACGAAGGAAGATGCTCCTGTATGCGGGTCAACTCGCTACCTAGTTGGCTTGGTGCTAACAAGTAGGGATTGATTTTGCCATGATGAGTATCAATCAACACATCCCATAAGTTTGATTGCATGCGTTCGAAGCGATTGATTGCTAGAACTAGTTGTTCATGTTGTTGAGTTTAGCTATTGTTAAGTTGAGATATTTGTCCAGATCTCCAAGACGACCTGCTATTGCTTCTTGGGAGTTTTTTATGATATTAGAGGTAGAATCAATGATAGAGGTTTGATTTCTAATTAACTCCAAGAGATGATTGTCGTTATGATTGAGGTCTTCTATGACTTGTGCCATTTTATCAGCATATTCTGTATCCAAAACACCAAAAAGTGAGCTAGCCAGATTTCCTATGATATTGAGAGGAGCTCTTTTTCTTCTTGCTCGTATGTTTTTATGGTGGTGTAGTAGTAGCTCATTGCCATCTTGCAGTTCCTTGAGTATGCTCTCAAATTGTTTTAGGGTGGGATCACATGATTGTCTGTCACTGAACATTTCACATAGATCCATTAGCTTGTGTACTCCACTTGTGATAGTGTCATACTCTTGCCAAAGTGCGCTCAAATTGTAATGTACTACAATGTTCCACTCGTTAGATATGAGATGAGCATTTCCCATGGATTCAAAATACAACCCTGGTTTTGACTTGAATGGTTTAATGTTGACTTGGCCAAGGATTGGCAAGATTAAACAGGTGAGTAGAAATGCACTCACAGCTGAATTTGAACGATGTTTTCTTTTGGACGGTGTAGTGTATTCAGCATTCGATGCTGTGGATGATGACTGAGGCTCATTTGATGTCATCACCTCGTGTCTGGATCTGGAGGCAGAACGAGTGTTGATTGCTTCTCGTTTGCGTTTTATTGAATGTACCTCTTCAGCTGATGTGGATTCTTTGGTTGAATCGGTAGCATTGGTTTCTTCTTCCATTGGTAATGGGCCTTCGAAGGACACCAGATGATGTTTTGATGTCTGCTACGCGAACTAGGCCATCGTGTCCTTTTATTGTTTGAATGATTCTGCCTAATAACCAATTTGTTACAGGTACATTATCTTCTTTAATAACAACCAGCATCCCTGGTTGAGCATTGTTGCAGTGTTGCATCCACTTATAACGGTGCTGTAGTTCACTCAGATACTCCTTAGACCACCGTTGCCAAAATTTGATTTTTTATATAGGATACTAATTTCCATCTTTGTAACGAATTAAGTCTAGATGGTTGTGCCGCCGGTTCTACGATTGCTGTCAATGGTTCCCCTATTAGGAAATGGCCGGGAGTAAGAGCACTTAAGTCGTTTGGGTCAGCTGATGATGGCGTTAAAGGCCTCGAGTTTAGTATTGCCTCTATGTCTATCATGAGCGATTGCCCAATTGAAAGTAATTGGTAATAAATTTCAGCACCTAAGAGCAGGTCTATCCGATCTGGTTTGTTAAATCCTGGATCGGCCAATTTTATGTTTGTTGGAATTGGCCAGGATTGAATGTTTAGTTTATATGCTGGCTGTTGAGCAGTTATTTGAGGAAGGATAAAGGCTTCTATGTGGGCTGAGAAGTCATTGATTCGAGACTGTACTCGCATGTTTATTCTGTGTTGAATGAGTTGCTTGACCTCCCCAATACCTTGAATATGCAGCGAATCTTCCTTCTTCTGTAAGTTTAGCTTCTTGGACAACCTTTCGGTGATGAAATTTAATTGTGATCCGGAATCGAGGATGGCTCTACAGTTCACGGCCTCTCCCTTGTAGTCTAGAACCTCGATAAGTACAGTGCCTAATATGACATAATTTCTTTGCGACTGTCTTGCCTCTGCTGACAATATTATTGTATTGGTTCTTGTATTAGTGTGACTCGTGCTTGGCTGTGCGTTAGACGAATTGACCTTATTTGATGTTAGGTGAGTTGTCTGATCTTTGTGCAGCAACGTATTGTGTTTTCGCATACACTTAGCACAGCCTCTTGATGGACAATCTACTGCCAAATGAGTGCTCTTGAGACAATTGGTACAAACCTTCAACTGATGAGCAGTCTTAAAACGTTCTGATGGCTCTAGCTCGAGAAATTTTTGGCAGGCGAATAACCCATGATTTTTGTGACAAACTTTACACAGTAAGGTCTGAGTCTTCATGTTTGAACTCACTAACGCAGATGATCTGCTGAACGCTCTTAGCTCAGTTTTATGTCTTCCTAAGGTTTCTAAAGACTGAAATCGTTGCTCCAAAAATTTTAAGAATTCCGCCATAGGTTGAAGCTCTCTGGGAGCTTGTAGTCCCTGCTCATATAAAGTCTGAGTAGGTTTGTCCAATTTCTTAATAAGCAAGTGTAAAAGAATTGGATCCCAAGCAGTCGTCACTATTCCAAGATTATTAAGTGCCATTAAACATTCCTTCGTTGTGTCGTGAAGTTTCTTTACTGATGTGGCTGATTCTGACGCTATGGTTGGCTGGGTTACTAAACTGTCCAGCAGAGCTGTCGTTAACAACCTCTTGTTATTGTAGCGCTGATTTAAAATTTCCCATCCGGCTACATAATTTTCTTCGGATACTGATAAATGTCTAATCAGTAATTCAGCCTCTCCAGTTATGTTCGTTTTAAGAAACCACATTTTTTGAGAATTTCCAATAGGTTGCTCATGCACCATTTGTGTAAACAGATCATGGAACTGTGTCCATTTCAAATACTCTCCATCGAATTTTGGTAGTGCTATCTTGGGTAGCTTCATTTGTGGTGTGAATATTGTGCTGCTTTGATTAGCATTCTCCATTGAGAGTTCATCGGATTTTTTTAATAACTGAATGGTGATATCTTGCGTAAAATCCTCTAAATTGCAATATTCTTTATCACTGTATGAGGTCATATCTTCGGCTGTCTCCCAAATTTGTTCGTTGATTGCCTTTATTTGCGACCAATACTCGTTGATTGCATTGATTTTGACTATGCAATACTGCTTACTCTGACCTTCAAGATTAATATTTGAAAGTACTCGCTTCAACAGTGTCATTATTCCCTTCTGTCGTCTATGTAAACCTTGTGCCGTATTTGAGGAGGCCATGCTTTGATTGCCTTGGAATTTTGTGGGTACTGGTTGCTCCGAGGATACTTGAGATGGGCTTGAAGTGAATTGCTTGGCTTTTGGCTTGGGTGGGTTTTCTTTCATTCCCTGAGCCAAATTTTCTGATGCAGTTTTACTTTGCAGATTTTCCATGATCTCCATCCTGTACGCCTCATATATATTCTTTATTTTGTCATAGTAACTATCCTTGTAGTATGCTTGATCGAGATGACTACTGTACTTGTCACGTATGCTGCTATCGACGACATCGAATGCTTCCCATTGTTCGTCCAGTTGTTCCAATCTTCTCTGTAGGAAGGTAGGGTTTCTCTCCTGCTGGGTTTTTGATCTATAATCGTTGATAAGCCTCTGGATTTCTGCTCCAGTCTGTTCCTGTTGATATACCAATTGCTCCATTAGTATGATTCGTCTCCTGATCACGTTGGGGTCACCAAATGTTTTTTAATGTGACTAAGTTCCTTTACTTGACCGCTGGTAGATGTGTAAAGGTACTTAACCCTTGCACTAAAAGTTGCTTGCAGGTACTGAACCAACAAACTAGATTGAAATAACGAAAATAGTTGTGATCAAGGTACTTAACCTGTATCACTAGCTTGTTTGTAGGTACTTAACCAACAAACTAATTATTGTCGATGAGAATATAATTCAAAGACTTGCTTCCACTTAACAAACTTCAAAGACTGAACTTTATTTAAAAGATCAAAATAATTTATATAAAGAAAAGTTGCTGCAACTTACTTAATAAATTCACATTAACATAAAATTGATTTTGGTCAGTAAAATATAAATTTCATAACGCGTAAGCAATTTTTTGTACGATAATTTCAGTTCTCACAGAATGTTTTCATTCTTGCGCAACTTAAGCGGTCTACTCTGTCGTCTGAAGACGTAATCCGAGTAGGTATGCACATTCTGTGAGAACGGAAATTATTTTCGCTATTTGTTGACTGAAGAATTTGTCGATGTGATATTATAGCGTAATTTATAATTTCGAGAAATTATAAATTACGAACGTTAGATAAATGCTTGATTTAACACCTTCCTTCACAAGACGATCTAATTCGAGTTCTACTTTTTCACGTAATTTGTATGGTACTATGACTATCCCTTAAAACAATCTCCGCTTCATAATCAATTATTGGCGAATTTAACTGCTCATTTACCTGGATTTAGAAATGTTGCACTTGCTGTCCTTTTTGTGCAAAAGAATAATCAAACAAGTATTAAAGTTACAATTGGTCTAATACAAATTCTTATGATACCCTAGATGAATGCCCGTATGAAATTTCGTATGGTCACCAATTTGAAACATTTTGTTCCTTCCAGTGGTTTTTCGCATATGCTTCTAGAACGGTTCGTCGGAAAAAAATTTAATATAACCCATTTTATAGAATTTCATATTCTGGAGAAGTTTTCAGTATGATAAAAATATCTAGTACTGATCGTTTTCACAGAATCCGTAAAAATCCTAAATTTTTATATGGCAACACCAAGAATGGGCAAAATTTCAACTCTCTAAATATACGCGGGCGGACGTATGAATGGACGGAAGGACACACAGACCGACATGCAAAAATCAAAATAACTTTTAATATTATGCGTGGGTGTCCAATCGAATTTGCTTTACCATAATTATTTCTGTGCATTACAAACGAAATAAAGAAATATTGATTCGATTTCAAATACAAGATTGTGACGTATGAACCAAATCAGTATCCAGCATTCGTACTTCAATGCCGCCTGATTGTTGAACGATTTTCCTTTACATAGGTGCCTACAATCCTCCTCCCGTGCTTTTATTAATTTAAGTACAAGTTCTTTTGTCCCTAAACTAGATAATCATATTATAATAATTACTACAACTGTAAAAAGCATGCGCAATATTTACACTTCACATTTTCCGCGTCCGCCATAATGTCAAAATAAATTCAATCAAGCTCAAGACGAAGCTAACCCGTCCGAATTCGTTTGCTTAACTTGATCTCGATAGCCAGCGAATAAGTATAACCTCAAAATATGTTGTCTATTTAAAATAGTCAACTCGAACCTTGACTCGATGATCAAGCTAACCAAATGTCTAAACTGTTATACAAATTAGCAAAGCTCGGTGGCGTAGACATGGATTCGGATAGAGCTTGACTCGATGTTACGTCACTAGCTATACTAACAAGACGAAGGCGAAGACGAAGACTTGCATTCGGATCCGCCCAAAATATACTTAACAGCATCTTCAAAAATTAAAATAACTAGAACTAAGCAGATTATTCACATAAAATTAATTGTCCCCACTTAATCTACTTATTGCCTTACATTACTTTAATAAATGGTGATAGTGCAATATTATGAGTCAAAAGTCAATACTTCAAAATAACGCGGGCCACACACGTGTAGTATATCCAAAATGTTCCTAGAAACCTTAAAAAGAGGTTATAAAATAAATATAGATTTAAAATAAATTTGCATACATAGCCGAACATCGCCAAATGTTCAATAAGCTAATCATGTTTAAAATATGCTTATCTTTCAAATAGACGAAGAAATTGCTTCAGAAATTTCTTCACATTCTTTAAGTTAAAAACGACTTGGGAAAAACAAAAAACTCAGTTTTCAACCAAGTCGTTTTAATCGAAATAATTGCCAAGACAAATTTTGCCTCCCTCAAAGGACGGGACTGTGGCTGATGTTTATAAAAGCATCATATAACATTTTTTTAAGCCACCTTCCATCGAAAAAGATTCTGGACAAGTTTAAACAAGTCCAGAAAAAGTTTACAAATTTTCTCAGGGTAAGAATGACGGGAATGGATCACGATTGAAGTGATCAAGAAGAGAGTTGATTTTTGGACATAGTTGGGGTAGTCGCGTTCGCAAGAAAAGTGAATTCAAACAAGAAAAGTTTCGGTTTGTGTTCAGGAAGAGACAGTTTTTTCGGTAGGTTTGGGATTGGTCTCGGTCGTTTTGTTTATCGGAACCAGCTTAACATCGCTGTAGTGACACGTTTCATAAATAAGCGGTCAACAAAACATGCATTTCAGCACTTGGTCTGTGTTAGCATTAGTATGTTAAACTAAACATAAACCAAGCACCGGATGAAATTACATGCAGTGCACAAAAACATTAAACACAAAAGATTAAATATTATACCTATATTGAAATTTTTTTAAAACATGCTTAGAAAGTCAAGAACAAAATGCTCAGCCATATTATTAACAATAATACACATCCGATTAACAGGTTCATACATGCTAAAGTTAGACCTTGAGGGGTTAACATGCAACCGAGGTAGCCTTCTCAAGTTGTGGCTACTGTCACGGAAAGAGATTTTGTTAAGTAATATCGGAGAATCAATACTCCCATATAATAGTTGATGCACAAGAGTTATATCGCCAACCATCTGATTTTTCTCAAGCGCGTGCAAATTTAAAAGCTTCAAGTGATCCTCATACGGTGGAAGAATTAATGAATTATTCCAGGGTAGGTGCTTGAGAGCAAATCGGAAAAAGTTTCTCTGAAGAGTCTCGATGCGGTCGATGTGTGTACCGTAAAAAGGAGACCAGATCTGGCTAGCGTATTCGAGGAGTGGCCTCACAAAGCAAGCTTACAAACGCAGTGTTATGTTAGGATTCGAAAACTCTCAGGACCAGCGCTTTACAAAACCCAGAATAGAACTACTCTTTGATACCATATAGTTTATGGGAGATAAAATTCAATCTGTGACCATATTTGACACACAAGTCACAGACAGAGTCCACACGGAGAATCGAGGAATCCGAGAACTCCTATTCATAAGTGATGGGTGTATGACTCCTATGGAAAGTCATAACCTCACATTTATCGATATTGAGTACCAAATTATCGCTCTCGCACCAATTGTAAAATGTTTCAGGGTCACCCTGTACCTGTTCACAATCGTTAGCAGATTTAATCTGAGTGAAAAGCTTAACACAGTCAGCATAAATCAAGACCGTACAGTACCTCACTTCAGAGACAATGTGGTCAATAGACAGAATAAAGAACAACGGGTCCAAATGACTCCCCTGAGATACGCCAGACGGAGCCTTCAAGACTCTAGAGATCGAATGGTGGAATAAGATTTGGTCTGACCATTTTACAAATGTTGAGGGAAATCCATACTTTTCAATTTTAAAGAGTGTCAAGAATTGAGATAACTTGTCGAAGGCTTTACTAAATCTGTATAAATACAATCTGTCTGGTAGCATTTTGCCAACCCGGCAATGGTTTCCGAGATAAATTCCAACAAGATGAGTGGTTGTAGGCCTGCCCGAAATAAACCCATGTCGGTTTGAAGAGAGTGAATCCTTATAGGAAGTTGATAGTTGACAGCAAATGATAGATTCCAATAATTTGGGCACGCAAGTTAATTTTTCAATAGGCCTATAGTTACAAATTGCATAGGTATGATAAAAGAGTTTTTCCATAGCTGAGGAAAACAACCACTATCGAGCAATTTTTGGAAAATAATTATCAGCGGAGCTGCTACTGCAAGGCAGCATGACTTAAACACGGCAGGACGGCTCCCATCAGGACCGGTTGTGAAGTCATTTGGAAGCCCATACCATCAAGTATATCACGTTATTGGAGTCGTTCATATGACTGAAGTTGCTATTTTAAGGTTTAAAATCTGACAAAGCAAAGGCATTGTCAAAAACAGAAGCAAACATATCGCAAATTTTAGACGAATCATCACTAGTAGAATCCTTGTACCGCATGGTATTGGGGATAGTTGTCCATTCTTTTCTTCATATTAATAAACTTAAGAAAGATGCGTGGGTCACTAAATAATTTCGTACGCATGCTTTGAGCATAGTCATCATACAGTGTAGAAGAAAGTTCTTTGAACTCATTATATGATTATATGAGGAAGTGGTTGTGACTTATAATTTCCTTATCGCCCATACAACTTTTCCACAATTTATTCTTTCTATTTTTAAGACATTTCAATTCTTTATGGAACCATGATGGAGAATGGTTTTAAGAAATTAGAGTTTAAAAAGCAAAAAGTGTTTTGAACCAAGAAAGCTTTATAAAATGGCAAATTAAGGTTCCCAAAGAAAAGAACGTTTCTTAATGAAGAAAAGTGTTACAATTAAAAGACAGTTTTTAGTAATAGGCAAAAGTTTACAACTAAAAGAAAGTTTTTAGTGATCAGGAAAAGTTCTATAACTAAAAAGAAGAGTTGTTCAATACAAAGTATTAAAAAATAAACGACGAAACTGTTTTTGTGGATAGGTAGGAGGAATGTTATATAAATAAATTTATAATACAGAAACAACGGTTGTACATAAGCCTGCTGGCCAACCTTTGGGCAACATGTGCCAAAAGTGTTTTGATTTGACAAAAACCGACTTATTTTAGAAATTTTATTTCATTTTTTAGGTATAGGCACAATCGAACTTTTAAAGAAAAAATTTGAGCTGCATTAAATTATTAAACCAAAGAACAAAAAGAAAAATAAAACGTTATATTTTTGTGAAGGATTGGATAGCCAGGACAGCAGAATGTGGAGCGTTCCAACAGTTGCCATCAGAAATCAGAGTAGAAGACCCTGGGCAGTTTTTTCAACCGTGGAAGTACTAGTTAATAAAATTGTTCTAATGATTTGTTAAAAGAATAAGAAATGAGACCAGCAGTACCAGTCGAAAACCATCTTGGAATATCTTTGCGCTTTTAGCACCAAATATTTAAAAGTAAAGAAGCAAGTGGTAAAAAAATCATGTACGTATGATATGTTTTTTTACAGGAGATTTCATATTTAGAAATTAATAGAATACTATAAGTCAAGTACTTTTCTAAAGAAAAAAATTTCCAGTAAATATCTATGAAAACATTGAGGCTTTCCCTAAACGTAGAGTAATCGTTGATATTACATCAGCAAGTCACTACTTTTATAGACGGCTTCAAAAATCGAACTACTCGGCTTCAGGGCAAGGCACCCAAAATAATTCCTAGAAAGCTTTTCAGCTTGTTTATTATTTTCTCACGACGTTGAAAAATCATAAGTGAGAAAATGGAAAAAAAAGAGTTTTTTTTTGCAGTACAAATTGCATTAAAAAATTGAATATTAATTTTTATACGGCAAGAATAATTGCATGTACATATGTACATGTTATCAGATTGAAAGATATATAGAAATGTATGTATGTACTATGCATTTTCGAAAAAGAAGAAGACATTGGATGTAGGTAAGTAAGGAAACAGTGGACTCCACTCCCACGATATGCTTAATTACCTGTGTGTCTTGATAATTAATTACAATTTATGTTTAATTTTAATATAATATGGCAGAATGAATTTGAATGAAATTTAAGTTGGAATAAATTAAATTATTTTGTTTTTCAGGGTCAAGTTATGGTATATCCATATATTGAATAGGATAATACATATATTGATGTATGGACCTTATGGTTGTGATTCGGGGCATTGGACACTTGATTCACAAAAACACCGTGCACACACTCAGTTTGAGACGTTTTAATTGCACTTTATAGTCCTTAGAAATATAAAATCCCATGATATTGGTTACAATTATCTTTAATGTTCGAAAAATCGTTCTAGAAATAATGCGACATACTAATTTAACAAATAAACTTGCACAGAAGGGTGACCCTACTAACTTACATTCGGGCATTCATATGTAAGAATTTCAAGTATTTCGGATTTACATTTAGTCATAAGAATAGCCCAATTTTCGATCAATTAAAATAAACTACAAATTTAAAACGTGGTACGTCTTTTTCATTAATATCAATCGACATAATAGAAAAGTCAAATGTTCAACTAATTATCAAGTACCTATCAATAAATCGAAAGACTTCAAATTAACGTTAATTACCGGAGAATAATGAAGCCCGTAATGACTAACAATAAGCCTAAAATTAAATTTATGCTTAATTAAGTTGAGCCTTCCGTGAGTAAGTTCCCAACCAGACTGACCTATTTTCCCAGAAAATTAGAAAAATTGCTAATTATTTCTTCGTAGGCTGAGGGCAGATAAACTCTATAAGAATAATGCGTTTACATCATTATCCTGTCTCAATTTTAATTAGAGTCTTGGATCCAATCAATTTGTGCGTTCCTTTTACAATTAAGGGAAATGTTTTTTTCTTTCTTTTTAATTTCACATAGCAAAAAGTTTGATCGGAAAATTGAAATTGTTTTGTTAGACATGCGTAAAAAGTACTTCAACATTTTTCATAGCCGTGGTCTATAGAGAAAGTAATGTTATCACAACTGTGATTGGGAAACTTTTGATTATTTAGAGGTTATGAACTGTGGGTTATGAATGTGGATCATCTCAATTTGTGGTGATTGATTTTTATCGCAAAGAAAAGAAGGAAGAGAATGTGAAATTATTTCAGAGATTTAATAAGTTCTGTTCTGGTAGAAATTAAAATTTTTCTTTTCAAAATGTCAAAAGCTTTCGTGTTTGGTGTTATTTTTTTTTTTTTCGAAACCTAAAACTCGACCATGAACTGGACACTTGAAGCTCTTTTTCTTTTATGTTAATTGTTGCATAGGATAATTTTCAGTAAAAGTGATTTGAAAAGTTATGGGAAAAAATATTGAGATGTAGGCATATTTCTTTAAAAATCTGGAATGTTGTATAAATTTCTACTTCTGCTTTCTAAGAGATTTCTTGAGCTCTTGAAACTCCTTTAATTTTCTTATTGACAGTAAGACAGCTGTGAATAACTCATTTTCTTTTCAAAATTATAATCAATTCTAAATTTTTAACACGGCTTCGTCCAATTCAACTGTTTTATTGTGAATATTCCTTGATTTTCGTTCTGAAAATCTATATCAAACTTATATTAAAAAAGATGCCAAAATACATATATTTTTAATTATATAATTCCCCATTTGCAAGAGGGTGAGAATTTAGAAGGCGAGTGAACTGGTCACAGTATGGCTCCATAGATGGATGTATGCGTACGAATCTGCTGCGCACCAAAACTGGAAGCTAAACCTTTTAGGTCTCCCGCGTATAAACTGCTACAGATTCAACCAGCTAACAAAGTATTGTATCATATTATCATCAATGCTGATGCTGTTTCCAGGGTTCAACACTTTGAACGATTTATTATTCAAAAAATCTAATGTAGGACGCAAATTCCCAATTCCAAATGTAGACGTATCAAAAGTAACTCAAAATGATTCCGACGCATTACTACAGTTATAATTAACAGTTAACATTTTTCCAAGATGGGACAGTATTTCACCTATATGAAAATTATGTTATACACTAGTTGCTGACCACCGAATATATGTATTAGTAGCCTCAAAAATATGGTCAAGTAAATCTGTTACGGTCCTCAAGGAAGCTTGGCTTTTTATGTGTTTTGTTAGTAGTCTACATATGTCCAAAATTCGGTGTGCTACTTTTCGAGCTAGCGATAATGTTGATCCTCTCTCTTTTTAGGCAATCTTTCACCTAATCTACAGTTAATAGGCGTACTCTCAGCAGGCATACCCCGTCGAGATCCTCTAGTAGTCCCCCGAAGATGGGAAAGGTTTTATATAAGAATTACCTGAATCAGAGTTAAGGAGAACATAGGACCACAATATTTTGCAGAAAATACTTTATTTTGAATCAACCAAGCATTTGCTGTCATAAAGAATGGTAAATCTCAGCGCAGTGAGAAGTTAAATTTGATAGGATATCTACAGCTAAGTACTACTCGAGGCATGTAAAAGTGGATTTTTTAAGAAAAAAAGTTGAAATTAAGAGAAATAAATAAAATAAAAATAAAACAATCTAGAGAAGCAAACAAAAAAAGATCGGTTTCGTGGTTTAACCGCCCACAAGGAAAAATCACGTGGCGCCCAACATTTCCATCTGTGTAAAGCAACATCTATTTTCGTTTCTAATGTATCACTCCGTCTCCTGAGCGTAATAAATCATGTGTTAGAAATATCCTCAGTGCATTTGTAGGACTTTTGAATGTCTGGCTTTAAATGACTTCGATGTTAAGCTGAAACATGTGACTGGGTTCAGGTACAATAAAATTGGCATGCTCACATTTCTCTCTCCATAACATTGGTGGTTGTCGTCGTCTCCTTCAGGAGTGCAAATTGCGATGATTTCTGGAATTTAGGTATTTGCCTTATTAAGCTCCTCCAATATTCATGCAAAAGCACATTTCTTCTGCCACAAATCCTAATTAAAAATAATTTTTTTGTACACTATTTTTGTTTTGGCATACCTACTCATACATACTCATCCGTCAGGTATCTTATTGTATATCAGATTTACTACAAACCTGAACTCTTTTATTTTTGTACAAAGTTCAGTTTCATATAGAGTTAAGTACAATATATAAAACAGTGTCAAAGCAGTGATATGGTAATTGTACAGTTTGCTTAGAGAAAGATGATAAAAGTGATAACATGTAAAAGGCAGTTGCCATCAAGTGTCTGTGGAATAAAGAATGTAGATTAAAATTATGTATATAGTTGTTGTTTCTAATTGCATCGATCGATATCAAATACCACAACTATAATTTTATTATTGTTATGATTTATATGAGCAATTGCATCATAATTACTAAAATCCGACATTAAAACTTAAGATTTTATATACTAACATATAATTAAAATTGGTAAAACTTTTTATTAATTCAACATACTGTTACGAGCGTGGCCTTAGTTAGTTATTTAAAACACAATATTTCAGATATTTCCGAAACTAAAGTTGTTTATGTCCTTACTTTTTAGATGTCGCTCGTCTTTTTCTATTCACGTAATACGATTATCCGAAAATTGTTTCTTTCCATATTTAGTTACTCATTTCACGCGAAGTATTCATTTCCAATAGATGTCGCTTGTCCTTTTCTATTGCACGCAACAATACAAATCATATGATGTAACTCGATTAAACTATCAAAGCTACATTTCAATTTTTTGAAAATACAAGTTCTCCCCGGCCACTTAAGTTACCATTGAAATGATAAGACGTATTTACATAGCATTGAAATTCCATATTTATGGGTCTAGGAAAATTTATCGCCCGCAATTCACCGCCAGCAATTTACCGCCAGCAAATAATCGCTAGCAGTTTACCGCCGCGTCTGTTTATCGCGTAAACAATTTATAGCCTACAATTCATCGCAGCATATTTTATCAGCTGGCCATACATATAATTTATATATAATAAATAATAATATAATTTAATAAATAACTTGCAACTAATGTTTTTCTGTTCGTGTTATTTAAGAATTAAGTACTGCTAAAAATGCAAGTTATATCCTAGGTATAGGCAAAGATAACTTTATAATAAGGTAGGAAAAACTCTTTAAAACCTTTACGAATAAAGATCAAACATGTGAAATGTATTCAATTAATAATAAGATAGATATTGCGCTATACCTCTAAGATAATTAACAATATCCTCGTAAATAAAATGTTCCCGCGCTTTTGTGAAAGCAGGTTTTTCTGAAATATTTAGCGAATTGGTTCGAAATTTGTTACTGTAATCCTATGATATTTGAACACACGTGACGTGGTTCTGTTTTGTTCTAAAGAGATTAAATAGCAGAAATTCATACTGGATTAGCGTATTCTCTGATATTTTGATATCTCCTTTCACTACCTTGGCCAAAGCGAAAGTAGTGTGACCTGATGTACGAAAAATTCATTATTATGAATAGTTTGAAAGGATTTTGAAGGTATTCAAGAACATTTTATCATTCGGGTAATCGTACGTTCTCTCGATTTTTGTGTTTAACTCATTACCGTAGAGTAGGCGAATGCCGATATATAATTAGGTATAGTCACCCATATGTACAAGTTTAATTTTTGGAGAGGTTTTTCGCTTAATATTTCTAGGACATTTCGTCGGATAGTAAAAATGGTTATAACCAATTACATAGGATTTCGTATAAGTAAAAAATCAAAATTTTTTATGGAATCAGCAGGAATGGGTTCTACGATTTATTCCATTCTTAAAGCTTCACGTGTTATTACTATGGAAACACAGAGTGCAAAATTTCCGCTTTCTACGTCGATGCGTTGTCAGTAAGAACGTTAAAATTGGTTTAAGGCAAATTCTTATGGAACACTAGCAGGCTGGTGCCAAAGCGAACTGTGGAAGCTAAAAGAAGAAAAATTATACGTAGGCAACGACCAGCCGGACAATTTAGTGAAGGTTGTAATAAAGATAATAAAAAAAAAAACTAAACACGGGATAAAGTGAAATTATGATTGGGGGGGGGGGGTGTTAAGGGGTTGAAAATGTCTTTTTGCGTTTTTCTGCGAAACGTGAAATTCGGATTTGCTTTTTTTTGTTTTTTTTTTTTGTCAAATAATTTAATTTACATGAAGCTTTATCAAAATATACCCTTTTTTGAACTACCATAACTTTTTTGGAAATTGGGAAACAAGTAGTTTCCGAAATATTAACATTTTTCAAAAAACACAATCTTCCGTGAAACACTTTATTTGTGTTTTTTTCGATTTAAGTTTTCTATCTATCTATCGGGTCGGTACGGGTCGGCATATCTTTGAAAATTGCAAGAATGCTTCACCTTCGAAAATCGCATTTTGAGAACAGTTCATACGCTACTTGACCCCTTTAAGTTGTATTTGTGTAGAAGATACACTATAGTAGAAAAAGTACGCCTGTGTGCCACTTTTTCTTACAAAAGTCTGCCGCGAAGTCAAAAAATTGGAGTTCCGGGTACGAATTTTCATTTTGAAAAATTTATACAAAATAGCAGAATTTAATTTTTTAAAACGACTTTCACTGCAATAAGTTCATAACTAAGCTCGCTTTAAAAAAATATAGAATCAGGAAAAAATATAGTCAAAATAAAAAGTTATGACAGAAAATGTTGAAACAGTTTTCCTGAATGTCCAAAACAGCCAAAAAAAACACTATTTTCAATTTGAGCGACCTCTAACTATTAATGAATTTCACTGAAATTTTGCATAGAAGTTTCAAATTAAATTAGCTAACGAATTCTGAATGAGCATTTAGACACTTGCAAATCCACACATTTTTGGGCCACCCTGATATACATACATGGTAACGGTATGTAACATTCAGCCTTTACTTATGATAAATTTGCAGTGTTACAAATAAAATACCTTAGTTCTGTCAGTACCGGCCACAGAAGTAAAATTTTGACTACCAGAAATCAGAATACTTTTGATTTTTTCATTAAGATTGGCACTGCCGTCGGCTTAGCATGACTAAGGGAAGTACCCGAATATTCGAAAAAGTCTGAATTTTTCCACATTTGGTGAAACAGTGGCAGTTACTGTATTGGGGAGTATAAGTAAGTGATAGAGCGATTGAATTTCTAAGCAATTAAGTATAAGAAATTTGCAAAAATATCATAATGGACAAGGGGTTAAGAGTTCACTTCTTTCCTCAGTTCTTTCATGCAAAGACGTAACGACTCGTTTTGGAGTCTGAGGCAAACGTATAAACCTACGCCGCTGATTTATAAAACTGCCAACAATACTTTATTCAGCCTTACCTATCTTGACGTGGTCTATCAGCTGACTGAAGAAAGTTGAGCAACAATTGCTAATGATAATAAAACATTCGCACAGAAAAATTGTAAGTAATATCTATTGAACACAAAAATATGAGTTGATATTATGTTTTGCGAGTAAGTAACATGTAATGATGTGAATCAGTTCTATACAGAAACATTTGCAATATTTTATAGTTGGACTCTTCCAGCTTTTATCACCTTGAACTATTTTATAATAATTTCGAAATTAAGGATGCCTTTCCTTCTTTATTCAATGGGCAAAACAGCCATATTCGACAATGAAGATGAAATCGTAAGTTTATCATTCCGTTTGTAACGCACAGAAGTAATGCAAGTAGAGCAAAATGGGTTGAACACCACCGCATCAAATAGAATATTACTTCGGTTTTTACATATCCATTCGTCCGTCTTCCCAATAACTCGGGAACGCGTTGACTTAGACAGCTAAATTTTGCACCCCGGCTCTTTTCAAAAAACGAAAAACTTAGGCTAGAAAATGCGACTAATCGGGCATTACCTTCATTAGTTACAATACAAAAATTTCGCCTTGTACTATATATTTGGACAGTGCCTGGGTACGCGTCAACGTAGGGAGCTCAAGTCTTGTACCCGGGCTCTTTATAAAAGAAGTAAATTCAGATTCCAAAATGGGACCAATTGGGCATCAGCTTCGAAAGGTTACCATATAAAAATTTCGCTTTGTACTATATTATTTGGACAGTACATGAGAGCGCGTCGACGTAGAGAGCTGAAATTTGGTATATGATATTTTCATAGTAATAGTAAATGCAGTTTACAAAATGGACTAAATCGGGCACCACTTCTTAGTGTTGCCGTATAAACATTTTGGTTATCTACGTATACTGTGAAAACAATCAGCCCTAGATATTTTTATTGTACTGAAAATTTCTTTAGAATATGACATCGTATGAAATTTGTTATAATCCGACGAACCATTCTAGAAATATAAGCGAAAAGCCACTTCAAAAATCCAACTTCCACGTTCCTTCATAAGATTTTGTCTTAGATATATTCTAGCTTTTTTACATGTTGCCATTAGAAATGTCAGAGAAAATCGGAGTACGACTTCAACATTTACATAGAATTCTTGGAACTACAGAAGTTTGATGAGACCCCTCTGATCGCTGGGTCGAAAATTCCGTTATTTTTCGTGCATACAAATGCATTTTGAAAATTCAATGAAAATCTTTTCAGTAAAGTTGAGTCTATTATAGACGAAAAATTTCCACATCGTCGCTCAATTTAGTTCAATCGACGTGTATCATAAAATTAATATATCATGAGCTGTTCTATACCGTGGTCTCAACCGGGTACGGGGCGGTTTCAAGGTCTAAGTCCGTCTCTAGCGTGGGGCAAAACAATAGAGCCTTCCCCTACTTCCGGTCAAAATCCAAGATGACGGAAAATCGAATTGCGACCTCCATGAGGAATAACATGGGATTTTAGACTAGAACGCTCATAGCTTATCTACTGTAGTAGGTACTTACGTTACTAATTTTGTTGTGGTTCCGTTCTCTTCCGTTTCAGATTTCGATTTTTTAACATGATAGCGTTCAAAATGATAATATTTTTTTAAAGATAAAAAAATAATTGGATATACTCGAAAAAATGCAAAGGGAGAAAATTATTTTTTATAATATTTAAAACAAAATTATGTTATGTTATATACAACAGCGCAATCTATCATGTCTAAAACAATACTGTCTCTTAAGCTGGATCCAACCATACACGTTCACAAAATTTCATTGAAATCGGTTAGGCGGATTCGGAGATTAGCGTGTACGAACATAGTAACACTTGGCAAAGGGTTTTCCAATAAGAGGAGTTATTTTAATTAGCCCGCTATTTCGGTTGATGTCACTTTTGAATCTGTCATTTTTTGACAAGTAGAAACTACGCCATTAATAAAAATGGAACGATACACGATTCAAGAACGCACTGAAATTATTAAAATTCACTATAAATATGGTGAAAATGTGGCAGAGACGGTTCGTAAAACTCGAACATTTTTGGGTCGTCGTGAAGCACCTCGTCGGACCGCAATACATAAATTGGTAGAAAAATTCGAGATGTCGGGACAAGTTAGTGGTGTGAAGAATAAAACCCGTGCACGTCGCTCAAGAACAACCGAGAATATTGCTGCTGTAGCCGAAAGTGTTGAAGAAAACCCAGGCTTGTCCATTCCTCGTCGTTATTTGGAATTAGGCATTCCACAAACGTCATTACACCGTATTTTGCATAAATATTTGGGTCTTAAGGCTTATAAAGTTCAGTTAACACAAGAACTCAAGCCGGCCGATCATCAACAACGTCGAGTCTTTGCTGATTGGGTCCTTGAAATGCATGAAAATGATCTGGAATTCCATCGAAAACTCATCTTGAGTGATGAGGCCCATTTCCACCTCGATGGCTTCGTCAACAAGCAAAATTGTCGCATCTGGGGCTCGGAAAACCCAAGAGTTATTGTTGAAAAGCCTCTCTATCCTCAACGTGTGAGTGTTTGGTGCGGTTTATAAACCGCACGGGGTCATTGGACCTTACTTCTTCGAAAATGAGGCTGGAGCAATAGTTACGGTGAATGGATTGCGCTATCGACAGATGATTAATGATTTTTTATGGCCGGAATTGGATGGTATTGATCTGCACAACGTTTACTTTCAACAAGACGGCGCTACGTGCCATACAAGCAACGAAACCATTGATATTTTACGGGAAAAGTTTCCGGACCGTGTTATCTCTCGAAGAGCTGATCACAGTTGGCCACCGAGATCTTCTGACTTAACACCTTGCGACCTCAAAGATGGAATTCGTGAGGCTATCGAGGACATAGGGCAGCCACTTTGAGATTTGGTTATGGAAAATTTCATGAAAGGGATATGTTCCTGTAGGCGTGGTCGTGGTGGTCGTTTGGCTGATGTTATTTTCCATTATTAGCGGCATACCTTCCTTTTTATAATGAAATAAAGACCCGATCATTTATCTCAAAAAATGGCATTTTTCTTTGAATATCAAAATAACACCTCTTATTGGAAAACCCTTTATTTATATTATTAGTAGAGGGTAATACTATAGTAGAGGTCAATAATATAGATACTTATATGGGTGGGGTTGCAGTGGGTAGAGATGAATAATGTCTAAGCTATTATTTGACTCGATTTCGCACTCTAGGGTTTCACTATTGGTTTGTTTGTGCGTATGTGTGTGTGCGTGTATGAGTGTGCGTGCATATATTCATTTGTGTGTGAGAGTGTAGCTCTGTACGTCGACGCGTTCTCATGCATTGTCCAAATAGTTAGTATAACACGAAAGTTTGGTATGGCAACCCTACGAAAGAGATGCCCGATTGGTCCATTTTCGATCTACATTTGCAATTTTTATGAAAACGCCGCGTACAAAATCTGAGCTGAAAACACTACGTAGCAAATTTTTCGTATGGCGAGCCTACGTAGGAGTTGCCAAATTTTTCCCAATTTTGAACTCAATTTACTGTTTTTTTAAGAAGGTCTCATATACAAAATTTCAGCCATCTACGTCGATGCGTGAAGCAGTGTCCAAAAATATAGTGAAAACCTAAGAGGTTGCCCGTTCAGACCATTTTTCTAATTTTACTTACTATTGCTATGAAATCACCACGTACCAAATTTTAGTTCTGCATGTCGACGCGTTCTCATGCAGTGCCAAAATATATAGTTAAAAACTAATGTTTTGTACGGAAACCCTACAAAGGAACTGCCCTATTTAAATCATATTTGAACTCGAATTTGCAATTTACATAAAAACGCCGTGTACAAAAATTTCAGCTCTCCACATCGACGCCTTCTCAGACAGTTTCTAAATATACAGTAAAAAACTAAAATTTTGTAAGGCAACAATAAGTAGGGGTTACCCGATTGAGATCATTTTTAACATTTTATTTACTATTTCTATGAAAACACCACGTACCAAATTCCAGTTCTCGACGTGCTCTCATTGTCAGGCAGTATCCAAATACATACCAAAAAACGAAATATTTGTATGGCAACCCTACGAAGGCGTTGCCCGATTTAGGCCATTTTTGAACATGTATGTATGTTCAATTTTAATAAAAACGCCGTATACATAATTTCAGCTTTCCACATCTATGCATTGTCAGGCAGTTTTTTTCATCTCGACAACAGCGCAATCTATCATGTCCAAAACTATCCTATCTCTCAAGCTGGAACCAACCAAACACATTCACAAAATTTCATGGAAATCGGTTCTAATGTTTCAGAAATTAGCGTGTAAAAACACAGTGACACTGGATTTTTATATATCAAGATTATTAATATTATATTAAGATTACATGCGAACAGTTGTCTATATAAAATAAATAATATTATAAATAATAAGATAAATAATAACAAATAAATAGTATAAATGAATGGAGCACGTGTATAATCATTTTGTTTTACAAACTCACTTTCTATAGCTTAGCCATAATTAAACTCTATTTATAATAGAGTTTGGAAGTTCGTTTAAAAATCGAAGCACCCCGACGCGCTTTCCTGATAAACTATTTCTTTCAGTTATCCCTTATCTAGCTTCCGCTGTGTTCTTCTTAGATACAATCGATTAATTATTTTAATCTTGATTAACGCGTTTTCTTTCTGAAAATTAATCGAACTGATCGATTAATCGATCATAATCGCCCTTCACTAGTACATTCATTCATACTTTTGTTTTCTAGAAAAGTGTTTTGAAAGGAAACATTTAAGGAAATATATTCAGTCATACATTTAAATCAGAGTTTCATAGTTTCCTCTCAAGAAATGAAATCGAAAACCATGTGTTGTTCTAATTAAATTAGAAGAAGCCTAAACTCGTCTTGGCTGAGCTGCAAATTCGCCGTGAACGGCCAAGAGTTACGTCTAGGGAAAAGAGTAACGTAACAATTTTTGAAGACCCAAAGAAACTGGTGTATCATTCGCCCGTGCCTTTACTATTCCCAACTGGCGATTAGAGCTGAGAAACTTAAAATAATCTGTGCCATGTTTGAACTTGTTGCGTTAGGAGCTCATCGTGCTTCCCAAATGGATCCAGGAATTATATTAGCTGCATCTCAACAACTGATAAACAGCATACGAGTCCTCAACATTTATTACAAACCTATTTCAAGGTTGCAATCACGATTCTCTCGGAAAAGTCAAAATAAGGATTTGATGTCCTTATCTTCGCTTTGGTTTTGACCAACAGTCAGCATCTAAAGAAATAAAACTCATTGTGAGGTTCGCTAACGGTAGTAAAGATTAATATTAAGATTAAGAAAATATGCGGGACGAGTGGTCTGTGCACAGCAGTTATTTATTGGCTGATTGTGCTCCGCTTTCTCTATAGTTAAACCAACAACCACAGACTTCCTAGGAAGATAAATATTTTTTGGACGAAATTTGGTCGAATATGGCTTGCTTTAAAAGGTATGACCCAAGTGCCAGAAATTTACAATGTTGCAATGGCCTCGTATTCGCAGAAGACTTGTTTCATCTATTTCGATACATATACTACATAGGTACATTAGCGATAGATATACGTATTCGATGCATGTATTTGTTAAGTTTGCACTGTCCGGTTAGGACTCCTGTAATGAGTCTGAGTTCCGGTTTTGAAACCAGTTTTGAATGGTAAGTTTTACAGTATTTGAAGAGATACCGAAAAATGCATGGATGCTCTTTTTTGGCCAGTACGTCTACGTTATCATTCTCATCCACTCTTGAGTTCCTGGTACCCATTGTAGTGTTAGGTGGTTTATGTGCGAAGGTTTGTTAATGTTTATTATCTTGGGATGCAGCATAACTTTTACGATAAGCTTTTAGACTCAAGGCAATGTCAGTGGTGATTTACTTTTAAAATGTTTACTAACAACAAATATGCATGTACTAAATAATATGTTTTACGTAGTCGTTAAGAGATCGTAAACCTAACTTCCGCAACTAGTTATATAACGTTATATGTACGTAACTCAAACATTTGGGATGAGTTCTCACACTCCAGGCATTGTTGTATTACGGTTCTAATTGGAAATGACGTTTGAGGAATAGTGATATTCAAAAAGAATACCGGAAATAATTGAGATCTTTGCAAACATAACAAGTATATCATATCACTGTGCTAACAAAACCAGCAATTATTCTTGTTATCTCTTATAGCTACTAGGACTATCATAGTTTATTGACATGAAATGAGGTTGAGCTATAAGTAAAAAATCTTTTTTTCTTTTATTCTAGTACTGAAATAAACGAATTTAGTGATTTGTTTTTTTCTCATACATATCCTTAGGCAAAAGACAAATTGTCAATTTTAAATTATTGTCATGTAAAATGCCGTACTACATAAAATGTTCCTCCTTTTTAATTCAATATACTCAAGAATGCTTGAGCTTTTCTGGAAAAAAAAAGAGATCGACTGGAGAAGAAAAAAATTCATATACATATATATGCACCTTCCTATGCATGTTACAAGAGTCCTTGAGAAGTTGTTGTTCTTTTCGGGCTATGCTTTTGTTCGAAGCACACTAGGATATATCTTTGTTTCTACCTGTGATATTATTCTTTTGATAATTTTTTTCTTTTGCGCTACATTACTTATATATAGATGCTGTACATATATATGTATGTAGGAAACCTGCATACATACATGTAAAACGTTGCTACAGAATCGTTCTATTGAATTCCTTCGAGGCATAGCTCCTGAAAGTTTTAATTTTGAAATTCTTTTCAGCCAGCCAATGCGAGCGCTAAGACAGGGACTTATTTTCTTTGTTTCCGTTGTATAGCGCACATCTTGGCTCCAGACACCCGACCATATTACTTCTTTTTTGTATCATATTTAAATTCAGGCTATTTTGCTTTCCTTACTTCGTTTGTCGCAGAAACTGCTTTTGTTCTAAGGAGAGCCTCTTCTACTTTCTATTGTATATAACAAAATATATATAAAAGCAATGTGATTTTGTCAGACTTTGAGACAGCCTACACAAAATTTGTTATGTACTTTTTTTTATATAGTCACGGATGCTGCTGTAAATTAAAAAAAAAAACAATATTATTAGTTTAAAGAATTAAAGAATAAATTAATAACGGTCAATAAAAATTAAGAAAATTAAACTTATCGGTCCATGAATAATCTACCGCGGAGAAATTCCCCTTCCAGATCCCTAAAACAAAACAAAAGGATGCACAACATAAATCAAAAGGCGTTGCATAAAAAAAATCCCACCATCATGAAAGGAGTTATTTTAATCCAGCATCATAATAGTACGGAAAGGCATTACCTGCGAGAAAAGTTAGAATTAGATAATTTTGCTGAATTGCTTAGCTTAGATTAAGTAGATTGGTTATCGCTTGAATTGCTTACTATTACTGATTGTGGATAATTAAATTAGATCTGTTATTGCTTGAATAGCTTTTTATCAATATTAAATAAGATCATGTACTGCTTGAACTGTAGTTAATGTAGATAATTAGTATTGCTCGGATGTTTTACTATTGATAATAGATAAATTTTGATATTGCTTGTAAATTAAATTGATTGATGCAGTTTGTAGGTTCCGATAGAATTTTGCTTGAAGAATTTATGAAGTAAATTTTGGAAAACGCCCTAGTATAGCTTTTGGAATTTGTATATTAGTAGGATATTAGTAGATATCATAGTTAAGGAAAACTTACCGTATTAGCAAGACGCGGCACGCAAATGCACATGCGCACCTAAAATCTCAAACTCAATGATAAATTTAAAATTTAGAAAATCTTAGATTCTCTCTGTTCAGACTCCCCCACCGAAGAAAAATAAATCAAAAAAAAAAAAAAAAATATCTAAACAGTACTACACCAATTCGACATTTCCGAGGTCATTTATACTGGACACCAGGTTAGCACCTATGGGCTGTTCCTAACCCAGTAAATTAGCCTTCATAAAATCTACCCCAAGATTGAAAACAAAACAACAACAAAAGAAAAGATTGCAATCGAGATTTCAATAATTTACAAACTTCGCGCCTACCTAAACTTCGGCTGCAACAATACCGAAGGAAAGGAATTTCAAGCTAGAAATAACTAATCGATTGGGAAATCTAGTTAAAAAAAACCGATATTTCGGAGTATGCTATCAGAATACGGGGATAATTCTACGAGTTAGGCAATGCTGGTATGTGAAAGGGACAGTGCGATTTCCGGCGAAAAAGAGCAAGTCACTTCTGGACTGATGACCGTACAGCGTGGAGAGTGCCGGGCAAGCGTTTGACAGAAAAGTTACTAAAATACACATAAAACAAAAAGAAAAGAAATCAAAGAAAGACAGTAAAACAATTAAAACTCAAAAGAAAGAAAAAAAGAAACAAAAGCCAGCTGAAGGAAAAGACATCCAAGAAAAAATTAAAAAAGGAAACCAAGATTGGAAGAATTGGATCTGCAGAATAGAGAAACAGAGGTCTCAAAGAAATTAAATAAGGGAGCTGAACGGGGTCACATGTTTAAAGGAAAAATGGAAAGATAAGTGAATTTGTTTTTTTTTTAATTTTATCTTTTGGTGAAGAAAACAATATTAAGTTTGTTTGCTTTCATAAATTATTTTGCATATACTGAATATTTCGAAGTGCGGTGTGTTGCCTCATACTAAAGTTGTAGAAACTAGGGAATAAATTATAAATTAGCATATCTATAGGGCATGTGAATTTGCCTTTGTGGCTCGAATATAGATAGGTTCATTATGAAGTTGGTGTTTTGTTTTATTTGAGTTTAATTTCAGGATTTTAAAGTTCGTGGACTTATAACCGCGTGGCGCCCAAAAAAAAAAAAAAAAAGAGGTGTGTTCACAGGAGCTTCAACCCATTCCCTCCTCCATCGCTAGCTGGGAAACGTTTGCACAAAAAGTGTGTAACAAATTTTGAACAAAAGACTTGTTAATATCTCTCGGAGTTTTTCGATAAATCACTTGAACAGATGATACGATTAAACTGGACTACAATATACATAAGTAGATATTAATTTGTAGGATTAGTTATGTATATAGGAACCTTGAGATAGAAATATTTTTTTTATTTAAGTACATTATGAATTTTACTTTCTTTATTACATTACCAATGTGTGGTATATAATTGATGTCTTATGATATTTCGCTTACTGTGAGCACTAGTGGAGATTTACTCATTGTAAATGTAGTCGTCTTTATTTCATTGATCGTTAGCCAAGACTTCTAAAACTCCAAATCAGATTGATCTGCCATATTATGTACAACGCAGCAAGATATGATAAAATGTTAGTGGTGTTGCACTCTCTTTAATTCGCAATAATGTAATTGGCGGAAACTTTACTTCCAAAATCCCAGCGGTTTGCTCAATTATATAGTCTTTTTTTATCTGTGAATTTTGTTGTAACTTCTCTGTACCACAGTGAAGTGGCCATTATCTCTAAAGGGAGTAAGAATATGATACTACAACGGGTAGGCTAAATGTTCCAATAAACACACATCTTTAAATATACATACATTAAAATAAATAAAGTTATAAAACCTAGTTACTGGGCCATAAAGTTATTTTTTCATAAATGTGGAAGCTTGCGATATATTAGAAGCCTTGAAAAATCTACTGTCGTGCGAACAGCCTGTCAAGACTATAGAAATGTGAATGAATTTCCGAATCCTTGCATACCTACATATCGAGATATTACCCTTCCATATACATACATTAAAATAAATAAAGTTATAAAACCTAGTTACTGGGCCATAAAGTTATTTTTTCATAAATGTGGAAGCTTGCGATATATTAGAAGCCTTGAAAAATCTACTGTCGTGCGAACAGCCTGTCAAGACTATAGAAATGTGAATGAATTTCCGAATCCTTGCATACCTACATATCGAGATATTACCCTTCCAGTCGACATAATCGTTCCTTTTATTTTTGGATGTCGTAATAAAACATGTTTGCCAGAGTTTGCATCTGAAACTTATTAAACAAGCTCTTTATTTTTTTACCGAATACACCTCTCCGGTTATAGTGCTGAATTTTGCCTGCTTTTTATATCCTAGACCAGGGGTCGGCAACCTTTTGAGTCGGAAGAGTCAAAAATTACAACATACAAAATTTCAAAGTTTTTAAAGAGCCACAAAATTTTTTCATGCCAACAATAAATAGTAAATTTATTCATATATAAGTGGTGTTTTTCACATCATATATATATATGGCATTATTAGATAATTACTTATTATTTAAGTAAAAAATTAAAACAATTAAACATTTACTTACAACACTAACTTGTACTTCAATAACAAACAATTGAGCAAGCAAGTTCAATGGGAGCGTTGGCTTTGCATGGTTTTAGAAAGTTTGGATAAATTTGGCTAATAACTTGTTGTTTTAAATTTCAAACACGATTCTAAACTTTCATTTGTTAGTTGGCTTTTCACTTTAATTTTAATTATATTCATGCAAGAGAACGCTCACTCAAACGAATATGTCGATCCGAAGATAGTCAGAACTCCAAATGCCAACTTTCTCACCTCAATGTAGCAATCTGGCAGACTATTCCATGCGTCGAATATAAGTGCCTCAACTCGCGACACATCTTTAAAGCTGTCCACTTTTATTTGAAATACATACATACATTTCTGGATCTCCAACTCCTCCAACTTTCTTTTCAATTCTGTAAATTTTCCACTACACAAAGCTTTACTTTTCAAATCGATCAATTGCATTTCTACAATCCAGTATAAATTCCAAATGGTTCAATGTGGATTTCGTGCTAGAGTGGTTTTGTTGGTTTTGAATTACTCAAATCTGTCAGCAAATTCATCTTTAATTTTTTTTATAACTATGCTCAAGTACCTAATTCGTGTCAACATTTGCACTGGATATATCGCGATATTGCTTTAGAAATTGAAAATGAAGTAATTTACCGCTCTGAATATCTTCTGCGAAAAGAATTAATTTTTCTTCAAAACAAGCCAATTCTTCTACCAAAACATAGGCAGGGTTTCCCTCCTTGCAGTTTTAGATTCAGCTAATTTTATTTCGCTGTGATATCCACCATAAAGCAAAATTTTTGGAACCATTTGTCATTCTCTATCTAATTCAGGGTGATTAGTGCGTTTTTCATTTAGGAATGTATTTGTTTCATTCAAGCACAAAGCAAAACGTTTCAACACCTTTGGAAAGCCATCGCACTTTATTGTGCAGAAGGAGGTCGGAATACTGAGTCTCCATTTCGTTTAAGAATTCTTTAAACTGGCGATGGTAGAATGCTTTTGACAAGATCCTGTTAACAATCTTGATTACCAAATTCATCACTTCAACTATCTAGGCCGGAAATGTTTGGGCACAAAGCGCTTTTCGGTGTATTATGCAGTGAAACGCATGAATTTCGTGGCGTATTTTGCTCTGATGAATCGCTGTTGCCCCTTTATTTTTTCCTGTCATACTTCTGCCTCCATCAGTTACTATTGAAGCGATTTTATTTAAATCAATCTTATTGTGTTCAAGGCATTTTTGCACGGCACTGGCTATACCTTCCCTCTAGTTTGTCCTGAAAGGGGTAGCAATCCTAGAAGTTCTCTTTTTGAACCTTGGGAAGATACATACCTGACAAAATGGCAACTTGTGCCGTGTCTTTTATGTCACAAGACTCATATATAGCAAGTGATAAGGCAGAAGAAAGTGGAATATCTTCCACTTGCAAGTATGTTATATTTGAAGGCATTTAGCTATTCTATCTTGTACTGTTTTAGCCGATAGTGGCAAATCTTTGATTTTTTTTAAGATTTCTGGTTTGATTTTGAAATCACGAAACAGTACTTCAGATGCACGTGTGAAGCAATCTTTGACATACTCACCATCCGTGAATGGCTTGCCCTTTTTTGCAATTTAGTGATACCGCGAAGCTTTCCAGATTAACATTGCGTCCAGTTACTTAATATGGAACTTGATTGTTGTTTTTGTTTTTGGAGCTCGTCGACAGCTTTTTGTCGTTCTTCTCCGGCTGGATATTTACTAGCAAACTGAGTGTGTTTTTTAGCGAAGTGTCTGTCTAAATTTAATTTCTTATTGTGTGCGAGTTTTTCGTGCTAAGTTAGACAAGTTGGAAGGCCATCTGAGTTGCATATGAAAGCAAACGACTCCGTCCAATCCCAATTGAATTCTTGATGCTCTTCTTCTTCTCTTTTTTTTGTAGATGCCATGCTTGTGTGTAAAGCTGTAATTAAGAATTTTTTAAATTGTTATTTAGATATCCAAAACAGCAGATGACAAGTTTTGCAATTATTTACTCTGTCAACGTAAACCCAAGTAAATATGTACATACGAGAAGCTGGGCATAATGAAATATAATTTATCAAAAAATATTTTACAACGATATTTCCCAATTAAAAATACTCACCTAAATAAAATAAATAATTCTCTAATAATTTAATTACTAAAATAAATAATTTAGACACGAAACACTGTTTGTCTAACTCTCTCACGTACTGATTGACTACATAGTTTCGTCGCATTTGTGGTCGCCTCCCGTGGACGGTGATTGCCGATCCACATGAACGGACTTGTCACAACGTGTTTATCACGGCGCAGTCTGCACATTTTAGTTTTGTTTGTTTTAATTTTGGCAAATATTAGATACTTAGTTTACGAGGTGTTATGCCCAGCTATGCCGAAATCAATGAAAATTGCCAAACATATAAACAATCTAAAACTGAAAATACCTACCTACTTTGATCCTCAGAGTTCGAAAATAGGTTTATTAAAAAACAATTTATACGTACTTACAATTATAATTATTATTTTAACACTAATTTTTAAATAATAAAAGCTATAAAATAGGTAAATAATATTATGGTAATTTATTAAATATGTATTTTAATAAAAACACTTATGGGGCAATATCCAACAGTAGTAATTTGTTTCTTTTTTGACAATTTTTATTGAATTCAAAAAGGTAGTTAGGTATCTTATTTGGAAAAAAATATGTATAATATATATTTTAAAAATATAATACTTATTATGTTACCTACATTTACTTCGGTTTTTTTATTATTATTATATTCATATATATGTATATGTACATACATAACTTTGAGAACATAATTCGCTTCTAACTCTTTTACTTGAAACAACAAACTATACGTCACAGTCAAAGCACTGGTGAAGACGCCAAATTGTCTTGCGTCGAAAGCGAATTAAAACCTATACATAGAAAGATCTGACGACGGCGTCATTCGAGAGCTTCCGTCGGACTGACGACAGTGTAGAAAGTGTGAAAAGCGAGTACAAGCAGTGATGCCGCTCAGAATAAATTGTATGTATCCAAAATAGTTCGGAAAAGGTATCAAATGTATCCATTGCTAATTTGAATGTAACCAAATGATACTTTGTTGAAAATTATAAAGAAAAATCCAAGATCCTCACCATAAACTAAGCTTGTTAAGAAAAAAATCAATAGAAACAAAAATTAAACACTATTCGAGTTACGGTATCGAATTTTACAATTCTTATATTTCTAAAATACCTAACAAATAAAATAAATAAATATGACCTTTTTCTGGGTAGTAACAGATAACTAATAAAAAACCAAAAAACTCTTTTCCAGTTGAGCAAAATATTCTGATTCAAGTTCTTTCGATAAGATTTTCGAATCAATGGTTGTCAACGTAAAGTATTAGACATTTTTTTATTTTTTATTAGGTTGATCCGAGCGGCAAACTTCACATACGCAGAACAAAATTACAGAAATTTTCAAGCACCGACTGTTCATATGTTTTCTGAATGGTTTAATTTGGTAAAAAAATTCAATATCGACGTTAAAATTTAAATATTTTTAAAGGAAGCAAACGCCATTCATTACATTAGAAATTTCTTTCCGATTTGTGGTATTGTTTGGAAAAGTATTAATTAAAGGAAGAATCATTTTTTTTTTGCTGTACGCAAAGTGTTTCAGGACACAAAATTCAAGTTAAATGAACATTTAATAATATAATAATATGCTTAAAAATTATATTAAAATAAAAAATGTATCCATCTCTAAAAAAAGGTATCAGAGTATCCATTTCAAGAATTTCAAGTAAAATGTATTCCAAATGATACAATTGTATCCAAGTGGCAACACTGAGTAAAAGTGGCTGAGAGATAGAATCGGTGCTTAATCCTCGTTAATCGATTCAGAACGATTTTTAAATGTCTTTTTTTTTTTATATACAAAATAAACAATATTTGCGTATGGAACTAAAGAGCCGCAGCTTCACATCCAAAGATCCGCATGTAGCTCGCGAGCCGCAGGCTGCCAAACCCTGTCCTTGACGAAATCATATGGGATATACTAACTTTGTCTTGCTAATGAAGCAAAATGGGTTTTAAAAGGCACGCATAATATTTAAAATTAATTTTTGCATGTACGTTTGCCCGTCCGTCTGTTCGTCTGTATGTCCTCACGGAAACTCGTGTATTTATAAAACTAAAATTTTGCACATTGGCTTTAAAAAAAAAAAAAAGTAAATTTAACTTCGAAAATGGGACAAATCGGATAACTTTCTTCATGGGGTTGCTATACAATAATTTCGTTTTTCATTATATATTTGTTCTGCCTGAGAACGAGTCAACGTAGAGCGCTGAAGTGTTATGCATATTATCATGGAAATACCAAATATAATTTCGAAAATGGACTAGATCTCGTTACTCTTTCTTGGCGTTGACTTTTAAAAATTTTGGTTTGTTAGGTATATTGTGAAAACGATTTATATTACGATTTTGTTGTACTGAAAAGTTGTTCACAATATAAAGTCATATGAAATTGGTTATAAACATTAATTCTGTTCGACGAGCCGTTTTAGAAATGTATGCAAAAAACCCTTTCAAGAAGATAACTTTCACATAGAGGTGACTAATTCTAGCGTTTTTACTCTTTTTAAATAATTTCATTAATGATGAAAACAGTATGCTATTTATTCGAAAATGACGAACAAATCCGCAGCCTGTATATTGCGGCAATATGGGTTCCCAGTATTCTTTAACCCTTTATTACTACACATAGTTTTAATTCTAATTTTCCTATCCTGGACTCTAGAAAGACCCCGGAAATTAGCTGATTTTACTAGGAAATTCAAAAGTGTTTTTAGGTATGAAAGTTTTAATAATTTGTACTATCATCTAAGTATGCATTTTATTTTATTTATGAGGACAGTTAAAATACAATTTTTTATAATGTATTGAGCAACCGCCAACTCTTCTACATGTCTTTTCTTTCTAGTTATTCTGGCAATTCTGTCCTGAAGTCAAATAGGCTAACTGTGGCGTTTGTAACCTTCCTCTAAATATGGCCTTAGAAAACTTAACGCTATATTCAAAGAACAAACGAGTTTTCTTTGTTGCTTGAGTATGAAAGACGTAAATGTGTTAACGCGACTATTTCTACAGCATTTATGATGCCATAAAATATACACATTGGCCACGGGCTATTCTTATCCTACGGTCGTAAACGACCTCAGCCCCTTTATATTACTCAGAAAAAGGCACCGATTTTTCTTATATTGGCGCTGAATGAATTTCAGTTATGCTTAGTGCGCTTTTAAAACAATGGGCGATGAGAATTTTCAATATTTTTTTTAGAGAAAATCTAAATGAGCTATTTTCGGGGTGGTGTCGACCCCGAGTAGTAACAAAGGGACAACAAACAGTTTCGGTTGGTTCTGGAACCTAAAAACGTGAAATATGCATCCAGTGTAGGAGTTTTCGCAACTATAACTTCTGTTATTTCATTATTAATGGTGTAAATTTTAGGATATCTGAATAAATCGCCTTCAACTAAGATCTTCAAAAATTTGTACTCCGTATCTATCTCAATGTATGGGTTTAAAATATTTTTTTCAATACGATTAAACTTTTGCTGAAGAGCACTATCTGTGCTAACTGATATCATAGATTTAAGACAATTGTATAAGGGTAACGCTAAGTTGCATTTGGCACTATCTTTTCTAGAGGATTGCTGATTCCTGTATTTCTTTTAATAAAGATTCAACACTTCTTTCACTTATTTCTCCAAAGTTACTTTTATCAGGAATTTGTTCTTGATTAGTTGGTTCTTCAATACGTAGCTTATTTCTAAGTATAGCAGATTCGTCAGAAACAAGTATGTCTAAAGTTTTCTGGAAAGTTGAGTGTTTTTCTAATAGGTGCCGCTTAAACGCATTTATATTTTCAAAAGTTTGCGGACAAGACAGCTGCTTGCAAATGAACTTATTGTGACAAGAATTTTTATGTAACCATTTCAAATGTGTTATTAACAGGTTTACAGCATGAAAGCTTTTTGGACATAAAAAGCAAATATACACTTTTCAAATCAAAATAAAATAAACAAGTTTCAATTAGAATAAAATAGTTAATAAAGTAAATTAGTGTGTTTTTTCCTTTAATTTATACCTGTTAGCTCAGAAATCGTAAATTGGAAAGATATGGTCCTTAATATCAATATATTGTTTGCAATAATTTCATAAAATATTTAGTACAAATATTTACACGGTATACCTTTTACGAAGTTAGTTTAGTTAATATTGTTGCTCTTTGCTTGGATCTCCTTCAACTTATGTAAATTTCTTATAATATCTACTACAGTATAAGAGCGTGCATCGGAAGGAAGTTCAATATTGTAAAAATAACTTTGTTTAAAAACCCATACTGCTGCATTCTCTTGAGGATAGCATAAATTTAGAATTTGAAAATATTTGAAAGTTGAGTCCAGACAATTTATAAAAGTCTCAAAAGTCTCAAATTTAAAAAAAAACCTCATCAATGTACAAATAAAATTCCTCCAAATTTGTTTCTTCTGAGCCAACAACGATAATTAATGGTTGTAAGGTTAAGTTTAAATCTAGGTACAATTTACGTAAGGTACTTATTTCCTTTTGAATGTCGTTAATTGTAACAACATGAAGAAGGCAGCTTCTTTTGGAATCAGAAATACTTGGGTTCCACTGTGCTCGCTTATGTGCCCTTGATGGATATGGTATTCTTACGGTAGGTTTTATTACACCATGGAGCGATAGGAAAAGAATGCAATCCTTGATGCTGTTGAATATCCTTCACATAAAAATAATCTATACGTATAAGTAGGAAATGCTTACTTTCATTTTATGCACGGTGAAGTTTTTCAAATAAAGAAATACAATATGCGTCCTTTAGTTTGTCTCTAATCACAGTTTTAAAATTATCGAAGTCCTCCTTCCATTTAGTAATGAAGCAAGCATCTCCAACATTTGGGAAAAAGTGGCAAAAATCTATATCAACCTGAAAGAATCCAAAAATCATTTAAAAGTTTAGGCAAGAGTTATATGTATAATAATAATATGTAATATGTTTGCAAACTGTGCAGTGCACACAAGTAATCTCGTATTAAGCAAACTGTCTTTATTTATTTGACTATAAACATAATTAGGAAAGGTGAAGAACACATCAACAAATACTTCAGAATGGCAGAGCAGGTTTCTCTAGCATAACGGTATAACGACGATGTACGAACAATATTGGTTCTCTCCAGTTATCAACGAGCAAAAAATATGCACTACTCAACATATTATTAAGTATGCATTATAGTAAATATAGCTTGGTGCAACTCCAGTTTAAATAAAGCAAGAACTAATAATAAACTTTGGAAGTACCTTTTACTGATATATTCTAGTTCGCCCATACAACCCAAAAACATTTATAGAGGATAGTTTGCTTTGCTATTTATGTTCATACGTAAATTTAAAAATTACTTACAAATTTGGGACCTTGACTGTGTTTGTATAAGGGCCAATTTTTGAAAACTTCGGCACTTGTTCGACAGTTTGTAGTAAGTGTTTCATTTCTTCTTAAAATTCTTATTTCTTTCCACAAAGAAGTTACGTCATCCCAAGGAAGTTCTTCGTAGTGCTGTAGTCTTTCTTTTTTGCCAGACAAATCTATGCTTTCATCATCATTTATTTCAACTGAAATGAACATTATTCTTAAGGCGTTATTGCTAAAAATTCTGGTCGTGTTTGTAAATGCAGAACTACGTTAGACCCTCAGAGGCACATGTAACTAACCTCGTTCACGTGCCTTTATCAGCGAATTTTAGTTTTCTATAATTATTTTTTCATTTAAGGCTATGTTCACTAAATGTTTTTACGCAAGTCTGTATTTAGAGGTCCTTGCTGAAGCTCTACTTGAAGTCTTTGATAATGGGGGAGAGATAACACCAATTTTGTTAATTTTTTTTTATGTTGTGGTATCTGTAATATAATTTTCCACCCGGATTTTTTTCACAGACCCAGCAGATATGTAGTACATTAACTGCACCATAAAATAAAATTAATTACTTCCAAAGTTTTAAGTCTTCTTGTGACCACGTACTCCGTAGGAAAACTCTTCTTGATAGCTTCTGCAAACTGCAGCATATAAGAAGGGTCCATGTGTATTTCATTTTTATAAAAGTGCTCCACAATAATATGTTCAAACCAACATTAAATAGCCACCTGAAAATTAAATCATTCAAAAGATTTTAATTCCACGTATTTCTTATTATTGAAACTAGGTTGGGAACGAAACTACATATACCTACCTACAACCTCGTCGATAAAGCAGTTTTTTAGTGGAGACAACAATCGACACATGATCGCTACATTCCACATTACAAAATTTCGACACGATCGACAGAATTCAACAGGCTTTTAATTGAAATTAAAATGTATATTATTAGCAAATTATTACTTAGCTTTAAAAGCATAAAACATTTTAGTATTAACTAAAAATAATTTAGAAATAGCCATATTGTGTATGTATAGGTATATTCTATTAGTTCAGTTAACACGTTGTACGTACTAAGCATAGCTGCTAAGGTCAATGCACTCGTCTGACCTACGCACAGCTGTTAAGGTCAACGGACTTTCTGTTGCTACCTACGCACAGCTGCTAAGGTCAATGTACTTTGGTTGTTATGCGCAAGGTAAAATAATTTGTTGGTGCCGTGCGCAGTTCAGAGGCAATATAAGTCGCAGGCCAACTTGAATCTTTCTCTTTTAGTATCCAGCTTCTATAGAGTGCGCATCATTTTGGAATTCGACTTGGCTAGTGTAATCAAATATAATTATTAACAAATTAACTTTATCTTGGGTAAAGAGATAAAGATATTTATTCTGGGTCTCGACTGGAATAAATTCTAATAACATAACAACTTTATCTTGGGTAACGACTGAGATAAAAATATTTATTCTGGGTCTCGACTGGAATAAATTCTACTAACATAACAACTTTATCTTGGGTAACGACTGAGATAAAGATATTTATTCTGGGTCTCGACTGGAATAAATTCTACTAACATAATAACTTTATCTTGGGTACCGACTGAGATAAAGATATTTATTCAGGGTCTCGACTGGAATAAATTCTAATAACATAACAACTTTATCTTGGGTAACGACTGAGATAAAAATATTTATTCTGGGTCTCGACTGGAATAAATTCTACTAACATAACAACTTTATCTTGGGTAACGACTGAGATAAAGATATTTATTCTGGGTCTCGACTGGAATAAATTCTACTAACATAATAACTTTATCTTGGGTACCGACTGAGATAAAGATATTTATTCTGGGTCTCGACTGGAATAAAATTTACTAACCTAATAACTTTATCTTGGGTAGCGACTGAGATAAAGATATTTATTCTGGGTCTCGACTGGAATAAATCTTACTAATAACAACTTCATCTTGGGTACCGACTGAGATAAAGATATTTATTCTGGGTCTCGACTGGAATAAAATTTACTAACCTAATAACTTTATCTTGGGTAACGACTGAGATAAAGATATTTATTCTGGGTCTCGACTGGAATAAATTTTACTAACTCAACAACTTTATCTTGGGTACCGACTGAGATAAAGATAGTTATTCCGGGTAGCGACTAGAATAACACTCACTAATCTCAAACCTTTATCTTGGGTCTCGACTGAGATAAAGATATTTATTCTGGGTACCGACTAGAATAAACACGACTAATACAACTTTGCTTTGGGTCTCGCCCGAAGTAAAGTATCTTGTTCCGGGGAACGACTAGAACAAGATAATCACTAACTATTTAATTACCAACGCCATAAAGTCGATTCCATAGTTTTATACTGGTGAGTACATCTTTGATTAATCATATATTATATTTCATATTGATTAATATATTTATATACCTATATATATATACATATAGTGCCATTGGTCAAAGTAGCCACAACTTTGACAGTAGTATATTGAAATTAAAATTATTATTTTGTAGTGAGTAAGCGATTTTTTTTTGAATATGTTGAAGTTTAGTTCTTAAGTGTGAAATTGAATTCTGTTAATTTTAGTTCTAGTTGTAATGTTGTACTTAAGTTTTACGTGCGTCCAATAAACCACTGGCTATAAAATATTCCCCGGCCTTATTATTTACAGTCCACATCCTTCTCTATATTTTTTCTTGAGTGTTCTCATTGGGCAGAACAAATATCAGCTAGCATTTGTTGACGTTCTTCTCGTAGAGTTTCGTGTTGCGAGAAGTAAGTTTTTATAAGCGATCCTGTCGAGGAATTATCAAGAATAGTATCCAAATACTGAAACAATAAGGATGTAAATGCTTTTTAATCTTACAACGAGCTTGCGATCTTACACATCTTGTTTCGCAGAAAATTTGTTGGTGAAGGTACATTTTCCTGCTTTTCGATCCATCTCCCGATATCACTATTCATTGACCTAGTTTCCCTATCGACGTCTTCAATAATTTCCCAAAAAGTCGTTACATGATCTGAATTTTTCAGACGAATATACATGTATGTTTAGCACCTACTTTTCCAGATCGCCATTTAGTAAGCCCGTCCTTGAATCTAATTAAATCATCTAAGCGTTGGTCCGAATCAATGAGTTTGTTTATTTCTTCATTTTTAATAATCTTCAAATGCTTTATACTGATTCTTTTGTCTAAAATAATTGATGCAACAGTTGAGCAGGTTTTGAAAGAAAGCACTATTCTTATTCTTCTACTATACTGTCACTATAAAGCAGTATTCAGTCTTTCTCAAACAAGAGTTTTTTTTATAAACCAAAAACAATTCCCGAGTATCAGCTTCTATGTAGTTATGTATACATATATACTTATACATTAGGTAATCGAAAATATGAGTGAGCAAATAATATATATATATATATATATAATATACATGTCAATCATATTTTTTTTTTCTATTTTTCTTAAACTTTTCATTTCTTTCTTCTTTTTTCATTTTTTCCATTTGTTTTTCTAATCACCCAATTTCGCTATTTGGGACCTGTTGATGAGTCAAACCAAGACTTGAAACTTGTCACCAAAAATTAATGGATTGTGTGATGAAATAACAAATTAGAACATTTTTTAGCTTTTGCTATATACCGGAGATATCCCAAAAAATTCTTTCTTGAAGAAAATTAAGTTTAACCCGGTAAAAAGTCCAAAAGAGTTATCTCTTTTTATTTATTTTCCTCCTGGGATTGTATAGGAGTGTTTTTTCCTCATATAATTCACACCCAGAATTTATTCTGAGTTTATATGAGAAGAGATCGGTTTGATCTATTTTCAAGCGTCTGCAGCAGGCAGAAAACCAAGCTGCACCGATGAGTGGAAGGTTTTCTGCTGACACGAAACGCTTCTTCTTCTTCTTCCTTTTTCTTCTTCATTTTTCAGCCCACTGCGTGGCGTATACAGGTTCGATTCGCTTCGAATGAATCTGTTTCTTTAAAATTTTTTTTAAATTTTTTTAATAAATAAAAAAATTGTTTTTTTCTATTTTTTTTTTTCTATTTTTCTTAAACTTTTCATTTCTTTCTTCTTTTTTCATTTTTTCATTTGTTTTTCTAATCACCCAATTTCGCTATTTGGGACCTGTTGATGAGTCAAACCAAGACTTGAAACTTGTCACCAAAAATTAATGGATTGTGTGATGAAATAACAAATTAGAACATTTTTTAGCTTTTGCTATATACCGGAGATATCCCAAAAATTCTTTCTTGAAGAAAATTAAGTTTAACCCGGTAAAAAGTCCAAAAGAGTTATCTCTTTTTATTTATTTTCCTCCTGGGATTGTATAGGAGTGTTTTTTCCTCATATAATTCACACCCAGAATTTATTCTGAGTTTATATGAGAAGAGATCGGTTTGATCTATTTTCAAGCGTCTGCAGCAGGCAGAAAACCAAGCTGCACCGATGAGTGGAAGGTTTTCTGCTGACACGAAACGCTTCTTCTTCTTCCTTTTTCTTCTTCATTTTTCAGCCCACTGCGTGGCGTATACAGGTTCGATTCGCTTCGAATGAATCTGTTTCTTTAAAAATTTTTTAAATTTTTTTAATAAATAAAAAAATTGTTTTTTTCTATTTTTTTTTTTCTATTTTTCTTAAACTTTTCATTTCTTTCTTCTTTTTTCATTTGTTTTTCTAATCACCCAATTTCGCTATTTGGGACCTGTTGATGAGTCAAACCAAGACTTGAAACTTGTCACCAAAAATTAATGGATTGTGTGATGAAATAACAAATTAGAACATTTTTTAGCTTTTGCTATATACCGGAGATATCCCAAAAAATTCTTTCTTGAAGAAAATTAAGTTTAACCCGGTAAAAAGTCCAAAAGAGTTATCTCTTTTTATTTATTTTCCTCCTGGGATTGTATAGGAGTGTTTTTTCCTCATATAATTCACACCCAGAATTTATTCTGAGTTTATATGAGAAGAGATCGGTTTGATCTATTTTCAAGCGTCTGCAGCAGGCAGAAAACCAAGCTGCACCGATGAGTGGAAGGTTTTCTGCTGACACGAAACGCTTCTTCTTCTTCCTTTTTCTTCTTCATTTTTCAGCCCACTGCGTGGCGTATACAGGTTCGATTCGCTTCGAATGAATCTGTTTCTTTAAAATTTTTTTAAATTTTTTTAATAAATAAAAAAATTGTTTTTTTCTATTTTTTTTTTCTATTTTTCTTAAACTTTTCATTTCTTTCTTCTTTTTTCATTTTTTCATTTGTTTTTCTAATCACCCAATTTCGCTATTTGGGACCTGTTGATGAGTCAAACCAAGACTTGAAACTTGTCACCAAAAATTAATGGATTGTGTGATGAAATAACAAATTAGAACATTTTTTAGCTTTTGCTATATACTGGAGATATCCCAAAAAATTCTTTCTTGAAGAAAATTATTCCTTTGTGTTATTTCCTAGTGATTTTTCCTAGTGTTATATTTTATTACTAAATTAAATACTTTGTTTAATTGACGGCTAAAATAAAATATTCTTTTTCTGGGTACCGACTGGATTAAGGAGTTTATTTTAGATAGCGATTAAATTAAAGGTTTTTTATTGTGGGTAGCGACTGCAATAAAAAATATTACTAACAATACACTTTATTTCTGGTCTCGACGGAAATAAAGAATCTTTCTTCGGGTCTCGACTGAAGTTAAGATATATACTAACATTCACTTTAAGTCGGGTCTCGACTGACTTAAAGAATATTATCTCGGGTCTCGACTGAGATAATATATTACTAACAAATAACTTTATTGCTGGTCTCGACTGTAATAAAGTTTCTTATTGCGGGTGCCGACTGTAATAAGAAATCTACTAACTCACACCACTTTATTGCGGGTCTCGACTGTAATAAACAGTCTTATTGCGGGTCTCGACTGTAATAAGACAATTACTAACAAAACCACTTTATTGCGGGTATCGACTGTAATAAAGAGTTTTACTGCGGGTATCGACTGTAGTAAGACAATTACTAACACAAACACTTTATTGCGGGTCTCGACTGTAATAAAGATTCTTGCTGCGGGTCTCGACTGTAGTAAGAAAATCACTAACACAAAACACTTTATTGCGGGTATCGACTGTAATAAAGAGTCTTATTGCGGGTCTCGACTGTAATAAGACAATTCCTATCAAATCCACTTTATTGCGGGTATCGACTGCAATAAAGAATATCCTCATCCCACACCTCAGTCAAATAAAAGGTCAAGTAAATCAGCTGCTACATATCGATCAGGTGAGTACAAGTCAATTGCTACAGTTGAATAAAACAAATTTCTATATATTAATTATTTATTAAACGTCTTGGTTTCAGCTTCTTATATTATAAAATATAGATATACATATCTTTTAGTTTTCCAGTTATAGCATTTATTGAACTGGAAACATTCAGTGCAGTGAATAGATAAATAAAACCACTAACTTTATACCAGTGACATAAATTTCACCACACCTTTCATTTATTGTATGTACGCTCTAACTACGGGCAGTACAAAAGCTTTCTTTGTTATTACCCGGGTTGATGCGGTACAAGTTTTTGTATCCTTTGGGTGCGATTACCTTTCCTGATGTAGAGCAAAGACTGAAATTCGTTTCGTCACCATTTAAAATCCTTCTGGAATCAGTAAGTATATCTTCAAAGTTGTATGTAGCTCACTGAACCATTTTCTGATGCCTTCTTCAGTTACCACAGCCGTGCCCTTGCTTAAACCTTCTGGAGTGCGTGGAACTATTTCGGTGTGTCGCTTCAAGAATAACGAGAAACATTTCCTTCCAGGACGACCATTATTAAAAGATATTACTCTGCCATCTGTTTTCATTATATTTTCAATTGTATTTATAATATCCTCCTGTTTGACAGGAAATCCACATTTAATTAGGGAT
>OZ002744.1:55998135-56047484 GCA_963924295.1 Dioctria rufipes | reverse complement strand
CCACATTTAATTAGGGATATAATCCAACCCACAATGTTTATTTTTTCTTCAATATTTGTTAGCACAGTTCTTGGATCAATTCTTAGCTCCTCTTCCTGAAATTTACCAAATAATCTATCATGGAGTGTGGATTTAGGGACACCGAAAGTATTGCTTGCAATTCGAATTGACATTTCCTTATTTTTAAGTTTTTCTACGCCAGCCCGAATAAAGGCATATCATATTTACTATATTAGGAAAACGGCTTGATGACATGATTTGACGTTTGATCTGTAATTACAGATTGTTTTACTTTCCTACCTGCATATGTAGTTAAACTGATAAAATGAACTAAACCTATTGCACGTAGACAATAACAATATAAAAATTACTGATTTTCTTTTTTCGTATGCTTTGTCCGATTTCGGAAACTTACATAAGTACCGCATAACTTTTCTCGTCCGCATCGTCCAAGATTAGGTGCATGTGAAAGCAGATTGTTTTTGTTTTCGGACACGTTGTCCGAGAAGGCAAGCAACCTACTGTATATGCTCCTAACAACGGACAGCATATACTTCAAAGTACGTTTCATGTGCACATTCCTAAAACTCCCATTTCACTTACCTATTCCGCGAAGGCGTCACATATAACTCACCATTTAATTTAACAATGGCACTTTACTCTCATCACGAGTTCTGGATGCAAACTGAATTGTAGACCTTAATCCTTCCTTTGTGGCAGCAAAATATTTCTTTGTATTGGTGCAAGATAGAACACAGTAAATAATGCAAGAACAAAGTTTTTAGCCATAATAAATTTCATTTAATACTTACAGATTTCTTCGAAAGTGTTCGAAAATTCGGGTTGCCCGACATGCGGTGACTTTACGCTACTTTCGAAAATTCCTATAAAAATGGGAGCAAATTTTTCAATTAGATTTGCATTTCCAAGAACATGGAAAAAAAATTTTAGCATTGAATTGAAACAAGGAAAATAGACCCACACTAATTTCATAATAAACGGCTGTTTTAGTTTCCCCTTCTCCCACACCTTATGAGCTACTAAAGAAATTTTCCGCATAATTCGCTGCTATAGCTATTATGCATATATTAATAAATTTCCATACAAAGGAGACTTAGTAGCCCGTGGAATACATTTGGTAATGCCGATCGCAAAACGAATATTTTCATTACCAGCCCAATCCAGAAATTACTTACCCCCACAGCAATACTCAAAGGTATAAAATTATTTCTGCAAATATTAAATAAATATTATGTAAGTGCTTGCCTCTAAAAGTGGTGCAATACTTTAAAACTTGAAACATATTCCCTCCCACATACCTACATACTTTTGCCAGTCGACACTCATTTCTGCAACATATTGATCCTCATGAAAACCATTAGATGAAAAATTAATGGCGCCCAAATACCCAATTTCAATAAAAGTGGTCTTACCCAAATGTCTCTAGAGTTGAACAGGGTACTTGAAGTCAAAGCCGTGGTGTTCGAATACTTACAAACATAATATGTATGGATGTTCACATAGCTGTGCGACATACGCATCAACATACCAGATTATTAGGGGGTGGCATGGTATTGGCAAGTTCCAATGCAAGAACTCCAAGTCGACGGCTATTGAAGAACGAAAATGATGGTGTCAAAAGTCCAATAAACTCCAGATATTTCTTATCGTAAGCGGAGGATCTGGGCTTGGATGGGTGGGCGGGTGACCTGGAAGCTGTTGTATCCCATAAAAATCCTTGGATATGCCAACTGTGTGCTTGTATAGCTGCGTCAGGGTGTATTTGCAGAAGCACTTACATTAAATGGATAATATTGCTATTTAAATTGCTAGAGTTGATAGGTGACCTTTTATCGTGGACTGAAGGGAAAATATCTGCTGATGCTCTTACACATTTTTTTAGTTGCGGTAAAAAATTAAGTCTTGTAGTTAAAGGTATATCGCGGGTGCATGAATAGCATTAGGGGCTGTGCACAACTCAACTTCATCGGCGATTTGTTAAGAAACAAGGAAAAAGGCTAGAACTGGTATAAGAGAAATTCTTATGAGAGCCTAGATGAATGCCCGTATGTAATTTCTATACAAGTTTTCCAAATATATAGTGGAAATCGAAATTTTTATATGGCAACCCTAGGAAGGAGTCGCCCGATTGGTCCCATTTTCGATTCTAAATTTACTTTTTTTTTTTTTTAAAAGCCCCTAAGCAATAACTCAATACTCTAAGTCTACGCGTTGTCGACTTATTGTAAGGACGAACTGACGGACAGACGGACATGCAAAAATCAAAATAACTCTTAGTATTACGCGTCGGTATCCAATCCAGTTTGCTCTACTATCATTATTACTAAGTGTTACAAACGGGATGACAAACTAAATATGCCCAATTATTTCATTTAGGATAGAAAATCAAGAATTTGTGGTAAAATGAGCATGTCATATCTCGAAAATTGCAATAGATAAAATCATAAACTGATTTCATGTTCGGAAAGAGCAGCCTGAAAAACATGCTTGAAGTGTTCTTAACTCATCAATGTGCCAAAAATGTTTAGTGGAGCAAATAAGAATTATGTGCATTACATATTTATACTTATGTGGAGCATAATCAAAATAATAGTATTTCTTTTCACAATATTGCTCTTTTGCTATACTTGGAGTATTAAAGAACGACTTCTTTGAGGCTTACATTTCCTATACTGATATTATTCTAAAGGCATTTTCAAAATTTCCGAAAAATGCTGTCCTGGTCTTCTTTAAAAATTCATATATATTTTTCATAGTATTACAGTGAAATATGGCTCATTTGAAAGATAAGAATTCGCACTATCTGAGAAAAATATCATATTTATCCGAAAAAGGGTATTATGAAAAAGTATTTTATTCTTAATCCTTGAATATCCTGGAAGAAGTACTTTTGATTGCATTAATTTATTTTTTTATTTTTTACTTTATATTATCTACTAAAACACATAACAATTTTAAGCTGGGATCTCCATGCGATCAAGATGTAAAAAATCATTCAAATTTCATCAATCTTGCATTTACTCATAATAAATTCTTCGTTTCTTGAAAATTTCATGAAAGTTAGTAAGTAATAATTCTGTGAAATTGGTGCGAGTTGATTAAAGAGGATTCTATGTTCTCTAGAAATTTATAAATTTCCAAAAATTTCCTGACACATGATAACGATGATGACTGTTAGAGTCAATTTTGAAGAATATTCCGAGAATCACAATCCACTTTGAGGTCGAATCGGATGAAAATTTTTTAGATGTGTACAATTTTCGAAAACATTTTTCTAAGGATTTCTTGCACGAACTAAACCCATATGTGAAATAAACTCAACATTGTCATGCTAGACCAACGTTATCCATTTGGTCACAATTTAGTTAAACAATTTTAGTGGATAATATAAGGTAAAAAAATAATAAAATAAAAAGTACGTGTTACAGGATTTTCAAGGATACCTATAGGATAAAATATTTTTTCTTGGTGTCCTTTTTCGCATAAATTTTTAAGATGCTATTTTCTTTAGAAATGTTGAGCCATATTTCACTGTTCTAATATGAATAGAATAATATATATAAATTTTTGAAGAAGACCCGGACAGCATTTTTGGGAAAATTTGGAAATGCCATAAGTCGCAAAACACGCATTGCATAGGGAAAATTTTTAATTCGTATTTTTATTTTGACAAACCCTCACATTTCAATAAAATTGGTGATGGTCATGTCACACAGGTTGCTTATTTGATATGGAATGACCCTGGCGTAGTTATTGATTATTTATAAAGTATGCTTGTGAAAATGATAGAAATTGTTTTACCGGCAAGCATCAAGCTTTGTTGTTGCTATCAGTACATTGATATAAAATACAACAAAATATTGATCTTGACAGGAGCCAAAGCAATGAGAACCACTTTTCATATGAGCTTCTTTTAAATTATAATTTATATTCAGCTTGCCTTTACCCTTTTCAGAATTTGAAACTTTTTACGTAAATTTCCAAATTGTCACTCGCTATGTGACAACCATAGTAATGAACTAGGCAGCATCTAAATACATTTATGCAATGCGGAAGTATAATATAAACTGCAATTATGGAGGTCGTTATATATAGTTCAATAACAATGGACGAGCCTGGTTGGGTTCCATTCATTAAGTGCCGGAAATTGGGGCAAATTCTCTGTCATTAAAAGCTAGTAGATCAATTACATTACCCCAGAATTATATCGGGGACTCATTTTTGTTGCTACATGGCCTTACTACTAATGTGTTTTGGGATATAGGGATGGCATTTATGATACGATTTATTCCATTTAAAAAAAACTCGACTTTAAGTGGCAGAGCTTTCCCTTCTTTACTGTACATATTTTGTGTTGAGTATGAATATACCAAATGAGTTCAACTATTCATTTTCTAGGCTACATTTCTAAAAGTCTGCAAAGTGTAATTGCAAAAAATGCCAAAGTATTGATATGATATTGCTATAAAAGAGTGGAGCTAAATAAATAATAAATGAAATAACTCTTCTATGACTGACTCAGAAATTAATTTAGGTACGGACACGTGAGCAGCACTTTGATTTGGGATTTTGGGATTTCAAAACCCTTGATTTTACGTAAATGATCCATTGTTTTGGGAATTTAAAAGGCCATAAAATGAAGAAGTTTTCCCATATCTGCGCACCCCATTATTATCAGAAATTTCCAAGAAGTATTGCTTTCAAATTGGGGTTTATTTTGTTCAAAAAGCACGATGACACATTCTAAGTCAAAAATAAGGGAAAGTATATCACCTCAGAAAAATTTATATACACAGTTTAAAACTTACTTTATTGTTCTAAAAAAAATACTAGGTGCGATTTATTTCCGGAAAGTATTTACAGAGTTATAAGGTAAACTGTAAGTTCCGGAGTGGATTTTAAGAAAAATCAGTTTTTCTTTAATAACTTCAAAACTACGAAACATAGGACACATGTCCTATTGGATTTTTCTGTTCCTTTTTATGTCAACATTCTACGGGTGCAGTAGGGCAGTACCCTTCCGGGACACGCTGTAGAAATATATGCTAAAAACCACTTCACAAATCAAACTTTCACAGAAGGGTAACCACCATACGAAATAATTACATACGGGCATTCATCTATGGTATCATAAGAATTGGTCTTACAATTAGACCAACTCTAGTATTTTTACTTGTTAAATATGACTTGTGTTGAAAATGTTGGGGTCTGCCCGATTTTTCCAAAATCAACGAAGTCTCGGCCTGACGTAGGGAAGGCCTCAATTTTTTCTTAGAAATTTACTGAAAGATTTTCCTTTAGAAGCTTTATGCATTGTTACATATCTAAAACCATACCTGAAAAAGGGTAACAAAAAATTTTTAATTAAAAGAATTCATCCATAAATTTTCACATAAGCTAACATGCCTAAAACATGGCTAGCTTATCAGTACAATCAGTGAAGAAAATTGCGTCAGCAATTTTCTTCACATGCAATAGAGTTGAAACAAAATTATTCCCATGGCAAATTTTGCCTTCAGCAAAATTTGCCAGTAGAAATATTTAAGTTGAAAAATAAAATAAAAGACAAATCGTACCTTCAGTACGATTTGTCGTAAAAATTGCAATATGTATGCACGAACGTACATACATATCACAAAAAAGCTTTCGCGAAAAGAAGAGCGCGTCGCGAAAATACATTGTATGTATACGCGCGCGGCAATTTTAATCGTCGTGACGGTGGCTGATGTTTATGAAAGCATCAAATGTCAAGTCACCGTCCAACGAAAAATATTCTGGACTTGTTTAATCAAGTCCAGAATAAATGAAAATTCTCTCAGGGTGAAAATGCAACTATGCATTTTCTACCCTGAACGAAGGCTCTTGATCGCGGCAAAAGTGATCAAGAGCCGAGTTAGAATTTTGACTTTGGTTCGGGCGGTTTGGCGCTACTTTAAGTTTTTAAAAAAATGATAGTAGCAGAAACGGTGCATAGTCGTGACTAAAGAATAGGATTGTGATAAGAATAACAAAACCTGTAACAGAGTTGACGTGTAATTAAGTAGAATAAAGAAAAGTTAAAGTGAACGAGTTTGTAAAGAAGAGAAATAAATTAAAGGAAAATTAAAGTGTTCACAGTGTTTTATATATATGCATGTCCCTCCGATAACAAACAGCAGGATCACGCCACCCCATGGCTAGTGGATAACTTCGGCTTGTCAGATCTCAAACCGTAAGTACCCCATAGACAGTTTGAAAGAAAAAAATAGTCACAAATTGGCGCAGCCGGTAGGATAGAGGAAGCCTACTATGAAAAACAAAAAAAAAAGTATAAGCGCTCGAAAACCCTCTATCCTACGAATCTAAAAGGAGTTTAGGACGAGATCGAATACTGGGCAAGACACCCTACCCTTCGCCTGAAGTTGAGTCTGGCTTCAGGAGTATTTCGATCTTGTCGGCTCCCAACGCTCGGGGTCGGACAGCTTTAACTGCCTCTGTTTGAAAAACACGCAGCCACCCCCTCATCAAAGCACCAAGTGCCAACGTGGGACAATAGCGGGCTTCATCCCAGCCCAGGAACATAAGACGTCCATAGCCGAAAACTCCAACGAAAACTCCAACTTGAAGGAAGAACCCTCAACTGACAATCTGCGATCCGGAGCTGAAAGGGACTTCGAAGTAGGCAACGCGCCCCCCTTTCAGCTTTTATCCAGGGGAATTTAAGAAGGCCACGGGCCCCCCCGGCAGCAAAAGAACTTCAAGAAACCGAACCAACGATCCTGAATTGAGAGGGACCTCGAAGAAGGCAATAAGCCCCCCTCTCAATTTGAACCAAGGGAATTAAGACGGCAGAAGCCCCCCTAGCTGCAAATTTCACACATGGTGGTCCATGAGCGAGGAAAGCCCCCACCAAGAAATACCGCCGGAAATCCAACTTCCATCAACTCCTCAACAATCTTCCTCGCCGGGCGACGCACAAGAAGATCCGTCCCGGTACGAAGGAGGCAACGCGGGAGCAACATCCGCAACAGAGGGTGCTAATCAAACACCCGCAACAAACTCAACAAAAAAAGGGGTAACACTCAGGAGTGGGACAATCCTTACAGGTCCCCAACAAGTAAGACCTTCTACTTTAAATTTAGAAAGTTATTTATGATATCTAGAGGGGAAAGTGCGAGACTCCTCCGAACTTTCTGTTATACAGTGCGATTCTATCGATAAACAGCTCAAAAAGTCCCGTGACCGGCGGCTTGAGCAAATCGCGCAATTCAGAGAAAGTACGGAAAAATTTAAAGAAAGCTTAAAGCAGTTTGGAGAACTCTCGCACTCTCTCGAAACAGAAATTACAAATAATAGTGTAGAATTAAGAGAAGGTGCCATTGAGGACAGTGTCAGTGATTCTACCGTGAGTGAAATCCTATTGAATTGGCTGGGCGACTCCCTTTTGGAAACCAGCATAGAAGAAACTAGCTCCCCAAAGGTGCCAAACTTTAGCTTCAGAATCCCCAGTATAAACATGGCAGATTACGCGAAAATCGCCAAACTGTCTGCTCAGCTGGTTCCCCTATTCTCAGGAGAACAGCACCCAAAATTGAGCCTTGACCTCCAAACATTTCTAGGGTGCTGCAGGCAGGTAATACAGTGCATTTCGGTGGATGAACTAACAGCATTTTTACAAATCTTTCCCACCAGACTTCGAGGCGTAGCTTACCAGCTTTTTGCCTCAAATATGCCCACTACTTTCAAAGAAGTAGAAGAACGGCTAAATCGCACATACCTGCCTAGAGAAACTTACCAGGAACTGGTAAATAAATTAATAACTACAAGGCAGTATCCCTTAGAAAACCTCACAGCCTTCACGGCACGAGTAAAACAAATGCTGGCACTCTGCAGTGAAGCAGCAGAATCCAAATACGGAGCCACAGCAGCGCCAGCTGTTAAAACGCAGCTGGAAGATTTCGCGAAAAACGCACTAAAAACAGGAGCCAATAACCCGTCAATAACCCCTGACCATGACAGACGGCACGGTGGATGACCTCGTACAAAGAGCGCTTGACATGGAGCGTCTCCAGCAAAGTGCTCTATTCCTGCAACCTCCAGGACAGTTCCAAACAAATATGATGCAGAATACATTGCAAAATTCTGCCTGTACTAGTGTACCCAATAACACACATTTAACTCCAAACAGTACCCTAGTAAATCAAAGCGTATACAATCCTGGCATCATCTCATACTCACAGGCCCCCCTCCAAAACAATATGCCCATTAACCCAAGCAGTCACATACCAACGTCACAGTTCACACAGGGAGGCACAGCATATATCAAACAGGAACCAAGATCGCCAAATAAAAATTATAATGTAAATAATAAAAATACCTATTTAAATAAAATCAGTTGTAGTTTTTGTAACTTAAGAGGCCATATATATGCTGATTGCCTCAAAAGGAAAAATACGCCTTATTGTGTGAACTGCAAAATGTATAATCATGACGTGCGTGACTGCAGAAGGAACAACAATAGTTTTCAAAGACCCCAAAACAGAGAAGCACCAATCCAACGTCCTAGAGAGCCTCAAAACCCCAATAACAACTCAAGAGTATATAATGTGCGAAAAAAGTGCGAATTTTGTGGTCGTTCTGGACATGCAGTAAATAACTGCCAACAAAAACGTAAATGGGAAGCCCGGAGTCAGGGAAACGACGTACAGTCGACCCAAAACTCCCCGGCTCGACTATAAATCTCCCATCTAATAAATTAGGGTCTCCTCAGCAGCCAGATTCCAGTGTCGCTACAGTAAAACTTCCTTTAGACATAGGCCTGAACGGCCAAACTAAACTAATAGTAGACACAGGCGCTGAGGTAAGTATAATAAAGAAAAGGTCATTAAAAGACCTCAAAGAAATTAACCACAATGAGGCATGTACACTTCAGACCCCATTTGGTACGGGAAAGACGCTGGGAAATTGCCAGGGAAACTTCGTTTTCAAAAACAAAATTCCCTGCAAGTTTCAAGTCGTAAAGAACTTGCCTGGCCTTTCCGATGATGGACTTCTAGGAAATGATTTCCTAGCAAAAAACTGCAACGTTGAGGGTCCTAATAAGGCACTAAGGTTTCCTCGCACGGAAACTAATGCAGACGAATTTGCTTTGCCATTAGAGTTTGAAACGGACAAGCTACATTCTGAAAAAGCAGTCGAAGTAAGAACACTTGCAGAAGAGGTAGAGTCTAAACAGGCTGAACTATCCACCTGCAGTGTCTTCAAGGCTTCTCAAACGAGAAAAGCTGGCTGCCAAGCTCCAAAAGGGCCCAAGGAATGTGAAAAAAGCTGTCTGGGCGAGCAAGAGACCGATGAAGGCAGGCAGCAATTGGCCACCTTTAAGGAACCAATCTGCATACCTGCGCGCTCTCAAATTGTGGCCCCAGTGCCGTTACAAACTCAAGAAGAAATGCTCTGTTTATCCCAAGAGATAAGCGATGGAGTCTTCTTGGCAAACAGTTTGCTGTCATCTGGAAAAGAATTAGTGCTGGTTAGTATTCTCAACGCTAACAGTCATCAAGTAGTCATACATAGCTTAAAGTTACAGCTATATCCAATAAACGACTACACCATAGTCCCATTAACGCACTCAAAAGATCACAAAAGAACACACATTCCACTACCAAATATGGAGGCAATATCAAACAACACAAGAGACGGAACCGAGTGTCTAAAGCCTGCCAAAAAGGTGCATATACCTCTTCCGTCCAAAATCCCGAGACATAAATCACTGTTAAACAAACAACGGCCATACAAGAACGGTAGCGAGTCGCTGAAGCCTATATTAAAGGTGCATATTACTCCACCGTCACACAGCACACAGAATGCTACATGGTCAAAAAGCAATAGCATTGACGTGCATGAGTATATCACACAACCTAAGGCAAAGACCACACAGGTGTACCAAACTCAGCCGTCAACAAAACAGGAAGCAAGTACCCTGTTACATGCTAAATACAACAAAATAAAGCCTCATAAGGAATTAACTAAATTCAATCCAATTTCAGGACACAAATTTACAAGGAATAGTAAGTCAAACCAAGGTTCAGCTGAAAAATCAGCAATTTTACAACATGTACGATATCTATACCCGGATAATGAGACTCCGGACGACCCAAAACAATACCCGCGTATTTCTAGGCTAGAGCAAGAACTCAGCCTAGACCCTAATTTAACCGCGGAAGAAAAAATTTCGATATCAGAACTCTGCGAAGAGTATAACGATATCTTCTTCCTCAAAGGTGACAAACTCACCTATACAAATGCGATAACGCATAATATTCCATTGGTGCAAGATCAAGCACCAATCAATCAAAAAATGTACCGCTTACCTGAAACACAGCGGAAAGTCATTAACGAGCAGCTAAAAGAAATGCTAGACAGCGGGATAGTCCAGTCTAGTAAAAGCCCCTGGAATTCACCTCTACTAGTTGTCCCCAAGAAAGCGGGACCTGACGGTGAAAAAAGGTGGCGCGTCGTTGTCGATTTTCGTAAATTAAACGAAAAGACAATTGGAGACGCATTCCCGCTACCCCGAATCGAGGATATTCTCGGCCAACTAGGTCACGCAAGGTATTTCACCACACTCGATTTGGCCAACGGCTATCACCAAGTTCTTGTCGACAAAAAAGATCGACATAAAACTGCTTTCAGCACAAGTTATGGGCACTACGAGTTCAAGCGTATGCCATTCGGACTCAAAGGAGCCCCCGCCACATTTCAACGCCTAATGAATTTCGTCTTAACAGGCCTACAAGGCCTCGAATGTTTTGTCTACCTAGATGACATTGTCATCTATGGAAAAAATTTAAATGACCACAACGAAAAGTTGAGGAAAGTCTTCAATAAGTTGAGAGAGAACAACTTGAAACTGCAGCCAGAGAAGTGCCAGTTTCTACGAAGAGAAGTTGTTTACCTAGGACATAAATGTTCTAGCGAAGGAGCCCTACCAGACCCAAGTAAGACGGCTTGCGTCCAAACATTTCCTGTTCCAAAAACAGTAAGGCAAGTTCAGTCATTTTTAGGACTTGCCAATTACTACAGGAAATTCATTCCAGACTTCTCCAAAATTGTACGCCCAATTACGCGAATTTACTCCGAAAGGATGTAAAATTCACTTGGACAGAGAAATGCCAAGAAGCTTTGCAGAGCATAAAAAGTGCTTTAATTTCTCCACCACTTTTAATTTACCCTGATTTTTCAAAATCATTTAATCTTACTACTGACGCAAGTAACGAGGCTTTAGGAGCTGTTCTTTCTCAAGGAGAAGTCGGAAAGGACCAGCCCATTGCCTATGCAAGCCGCACATTAAACAAAGCCGAAAGAAATTACTCTACTATAGAGAAAGAGTTATTGGCTATTGTTTGGGCTACCAAGAATTTCAGGTGCTATCTTCAAGGCCGGAAATTCACGGTCTACACTGACCATAAACCTCTCAAAGGTGTCTTCAATGTGAAAGACCCTACTTCCCGTTTGGTGAGATTTCACCACAAACTATCTGAATTCGATTACAACATCGAATATAAACCGGGGAAGTACAACACTAATGCAGATGCACTAAGTCGCATCCCTCAAGCATCAAAGCAAGACAGTTTAGGCAATACCTTAACGGTAGAAGCCCTAGTCCACCACACGATGGACTCAGATGTGGAGGAAGACAACCCCACAAATAACAAAAAGAAAAAGAAATCCGCTCATTGTTTCGTCGTGACTCGAGCTCAGAAGCTAAAGGTTCAAGATACAATAAATAGCTCCAGTGTGGAGACAGAAGAGCACACGAAAGCGGACCAAAACGAAATTCAATACACGGAGGCGGAAAAACTAAACCCAGCATCGCTTGAGCAAAAAGTAAGTACTGGCAAGACAACCGAAGTTATTACGAGCCCCACGGAGATCCAAACAATCTTAAAAGATTATCACGATTCTCCATTTGGTGGCCATCAAGGTGTCATAAAAACTTACAAACGAATAAGACAAGTTTACGTCGATATTGTAGGTCCATTAGAAGAGACCACATCAAGAAACAAATATATCTTGACCTTCCAAGATAATTTAACAAAATTTGTCGACTGGTATGCCATACCTAATGCAGAAGCAGTCACAGTAGCGCAGGTTTTCTTTGATGAAATCGTTACGCGCTATCGCATACCCAAAAGAATACTCACCGATCAGGGAACAAATTTCCTGAGTGAATTATTCAAAAGTGTATGTAAGCTTCTAAAGGTAAAGAAGTTACAGACTTCAGCATATCACCCACAGTCTAATGGAGCACTAGAGCGTGCGCACAGACCACTAATTGAATACCTGCGAACAATCGTAGACGAAAATCCCAAAACGTGGGACCAATTCCTACGAACCGCTGCATTCGTGTATAATAATAGTGTACACGAGGGTACTAAACTTACCCCAATGGACTGCCTATACGGCTTCACAGCGGATGTCCCATCAAATTTAAAACGGGATCCCGAACCCGTTTACAATCATGAGAGCTATTATCATATACTGAAGTATAAGCTCCAAAAATCATATGCCACGGCAAGAAAGAACTTATTGGCAAGTAAACAGCGCTCAAAGGGGTACTACGATAAAACGGTACGGCCCCTAACTTTCCATGTAGGAGACAAGGTCCTCATCAAGAATGAAAGCAGAAAACATAAGCTTTCTCAAATCTGGGTAGGACCTTATCAGGTAATCGCAATACCAAGTGATGTGAATACTACCATCAAAATTGGTAAACGTATCGTAACGGTACATAATAATCGTTTAAAACCATATTTCGAGTAAGATCATGTTGAACAAAAATGAACCAGGTTGAATTGAAATTCCTACTACAGTGTCCATTAATGCTCATTTCAATACCTCCCCATAAACATTTGCGGTGGAGTCACTCCACTGCCCAGTTTAAAACGGCACAATGTACGTATAAATATGCTTAAAGGATTGTTTTCTTCTTCTGAATTGTCCACAGAAATGGCGCTAAAATTCATCGTAGTTGTCCTCCTCATCCAGTACACAACTGGAGCAATCGCTGACAAACCTTATGTAATAACCCAGCTAAATGGCTCGGGTATATTTTTCGAAGACCTAGGAAATCTCATGGTATATCATGACACCTGGAATGTCCTCACCGAAATAGATTTGGATGAATTAGATGCCCAGATAAAGCTAGCAGAATATGCAGAGCACTTAGTGCATAAACTCTGCATAAATATAACAAACCCAGAAGACCTGTGTAACGTGCAGCAACTACACATACACGCTATAATAGACAGCGTACGAAAGCGCACGGAAACTATAAGGGAACTAGTAACAGGAAAACGCAAGGTCAGATCGCTATTTGATGGAATAGGCAATGCCATGCACTATTTGTTTGGCACTATGGACAGCAATAACGAAAAAGAAATTTACAGCAGGTTAGAAGAACTTGAATCGAATACACAAGCCCTAGCCGAGCTAGAGAAACAACAAATCAGTGTTGTTAAAACAACCTTGGAAAAGATTCAAAAACCGCTGGCCATGTTAATAGACAGACAACAAAAAATAGCACACCAGATAAACGATCTCCACCATGTGGCCGATGATTTAACTAAAAGGCAGCTAAGACAAGAGATTATATCAAGCTTATTGCTCCAAATCATCGAAGTTGAATATCGACAACAAGCCCTTCTGGATATAATAATGGCTAGTAGGACCAATCATATTCATCCACTCCTAATGTCTCCCAAAAATCTACTGGAGATATATCGCAAAACAACTTCGTATTGTCCTAACGATCAGAATTGTTTAGCCATCCTCTACCAAACAGCAGGGGCCCAATCACTCCTTATGCAAAATAAATTGGTGGTGAGAATCACTCTCCCAATTTTTAATCTGCCAAACATGAGGCTACAACAGATTCAATGCTATCCTGTACCCAAGTCAGCAAATTATTCATTAATTCCAGACCCTGGTTATTCATACATAGCCAATAGCGCAAAAACTCAGGAATTTCTCCTATTAAAAGGCGAGGACATGAAAAACTTTAAGAAAATAACAAGTAATTTGGAAGAAAACACGTATGTAGGCCGACTAAATACGCCCATAATAAAGGCAACGACATCCAACGAATGTGCCATTAAATTACTATATAATCCTTTAAATGAAGTGCCCAAATGTAGGACCAGAGTACAAGCTCCCCAAAAAGACATGCTGATCAAACTAAGCAAGCCCAATACGTGGCTATTTGCATTTAGTACCTCCCCGGTGTTACATATCACATGTCCAGATCACTTTGTAATCTCGAAACTAGAAGGACAGGGGATATTAGAGATAACGCAACCATGTCAAGTGCAAATAAGTGACAAGGTGCTCAAATACGAAGGTCAAAGTAAACGCCCGCTGAAAATAATTCAACCCAAACAATTTCCCCAATTTAATCATTCCTTATTTAGTTTGAGTCTGGCTGACATTGTACCAGAATCTGAAAACCAAACGCAAGTTTCAATAGAGATTTTAACGGGAGACGATATCCACAAATCAGTCTACCAGGGTACACACTCCTTAGAGGAAATCCAAAACAAAATCATTAAATACCAGGAAAAGGTATCAGGCCGACAATCCCATATCCTGTCCACAACTTCTCTATCATTTACGAGCCTACTAGTTCTGGCCATAATGATCGCTGTGGCAGTAAAATATCTTAACCCTGTTGTCATCAAGATGAGACAACAGAGAAATCAACCACAAGGTAACCCCGAAAATTCATCAGAGGGAATTCCTTTAGGGGAGCGAACTAATGCTCCCCAACCCAGTTTAAGGCGAGCCAGAAGCCTCCCCAAAACAAAATCAGTCCAAATAGTGTAAAGGTGCGAACACGGACACTGTCAATATGGACTACTAATCAACCTAATTTCAACATAAAAGGTAGACCTGGTACGTAAAAACAAAAATGTACCAAAACGCAAGTAAAGGTACAACACAACATGTATTACAGGCAGCAAGGCCCAAATAACTACAGTGTAAATATAGAATTAGAATTTAATATAAACGGAAAATAGAATATATATAAGAAAAAATAAAGTACATAGAAGGAGTACGTAGTAACTAACAGTATAAGAAACTGAATATAAAAAAAAATGTATTAGAAGTAAAGACAAGGATAAGGTAGAATAAATAAATATACTGGCGAGAATAGAGTATATAGTAAACAATATAAAATACATACGGAAAATATAAAGTTAAAGAAAAATTACCTTAAAAGTAGACATAAATAAATATAAAACTATATGTATATGTATAAACAAATAAATTCAAACAAAAAGTAGCCCTGGTAACAATATACAAAAAATAGATAAAGTGATAATAGGAAAGAAAAATTGCGTTAAAGTTAATGCAACAGAAAAATAAGAAGGTTTATTTAGAAAAACAAAATAATATATACTAAGAGAATTCGAAAGAAAGGTATTAAATAACTAAGTTGAGAACTAGAATTACTTAAAAGAGAAGATGTATGTAAAAAGATCTAAACTAGAAATCAAACGGAAAGGCCCTAGAATTAAAATATTAATATAATATAGCACGCAATACCTACTAAAAACAGTAGAAGTAATTACAAAAATAGTATAAAGATCTAATTAGTAAGAAAAATGTACAAAAAAAAAATAAACTTTAGACTAAAAGCACCAAACTACTAAACACCTGTACTGTAAAAACAAAAATTATAAAAAAAAAAAAAAAATTTTAAACCAATAACATAATACCAGGCTACTAAAAACACAAAATAATAAATAATAACTAAAATTAGGGTAACTAACTCTAACCTAGCCAATAAAATAAAATAAAAACAACACTAACACTAGGATAAAGAATACAATAGTTCTAAACTAGGGTAAAATTAAAAAATAATAATAATTTGGTAAAGTCTAGCCAAACCAACCGAGACCGCCCGAACCAAAAAAAAACAACAAAAAAACAAAAATTAACCAAAGTCGAAAACCTAATTAATATCAAAAAAAATTTTTTTTTAATGAGAATACTCCTTCAAAAACTGTAAGAAAAGAACAAAACCGCAATCACTCAGGAAGTAAAAGAACCGAAGCCAAACCACGAGACCTGAAAAACAAAAGGTAATGAAAATAAAAAGTCGAGACGATTTAGGAATAGTTGTGGCGATTTATTGAAAAAAAAAACTCTACCAAAATACATTTTCTTTTAAAAAAAAAAAGGGGGATATGAGAAAAAATAAAACAATTTTTAATTTCAAAAGTAAATTAGTCATCGCTATCGCTCTCATCCCAGTCTACTAGACTTCCAGCAGGGGGCGGGGTCGCCGTATACTTCCTTACAAGAGATGTTACGGGGGAAGAAAAGACCTCGTGACAGCATACACAAAGCCCGTGCTGTCCAAACAGGTTGACGGCTCCACCTGCAACGAATAGAGTAAATATATATAAATAAATCAAAAACAAGTTTCTCGAATCCATCAAATGAATGCTTACCTGCTACAGTCCAGAACTGCCCACGGTGGGGGTATAGAGGCAGATTGACGGTATAGTGGCGTCCTACTATTGCCTCCGCTCCCCAGGCGGTAAAAGGACGCTGACCCCGCTCGCGGAGCACCAAACGGATGGGACCCTGCCACCCGGGTACTACGTGCAACACATATATCCCGTAAGTGACCGAGGTAAGTCCCACCGGGCTGAAGAAGGGTTCGTTATCCACTTTAACTCGAAACAGCATTCTTAAATCCTCGACGACTCGGGTTTGAATAGGAAAAAATACTCGTGGTTAATTCAAGAAAGGTCCACTCGCGAATGATCAAAGTGCCCAACAATTCAAAAACAAGATAAGACCGTGGCTGCAACAAAGTGCCAGATCCAAAATAAACCAAGGGAATATCGAATACCATAAGAATTCCAGTCTGGTACCCAATACGGAGATCTTATCTTGCTAGGACAGAATCCATTCCCCCGAGAGTTATTCCTCTCCAAAGAATAACTCTCTTTTTTGCGGGGGGAAGGATTGTTACATATCTAAAACCATACCTGAAAAAGGGTAACAAAAAATTTTTAATTAAAAGAATTCATCCATAAATTTTCACATAAGCTAATATGCCTAAAACATGGCTAGCTTATCAGTACAATCAGTGAAGAAAATTGCGTCAGCAATTTTCTTCACATGCAATAGAGTTGAAACAAAATTATTCCCATGGCAAATTTTGCCTTCAGCAAAATTTGCCAGTAAAAATATTTAAGTTGAAAAATAAAATAAAAGACAAATCGTACCTTCAGTACGATTTGTCGTGAAAATTGCAATATGTATGCACGAACGTACATACATATCACAAAAAAGCTTTCGCGAAAAGAAGAGCGCGTCGCGAAAATACATTGTATGTATACGCGCGCGGCAATTTTAATCGTCGTGACGGTGGCTGATGTTTATGAAAGCATCAAATGTCAAGTCACCGTCCAACGAAAAATATTCTGGACTTGTTTAATCAAGTCCAGAATAAATGAAAATTCTCTCAGGGTGAAAATGCAACTATGCATTTTCTACCCTGAACGAAGGCTCTTGATCGCGGCAAAAGTGATCAAGAGCCGAGTTAGAATTTTGACTTTGGTTCGGGCGGTTCGGCGCTACTTTAAGTTTTTAAAAAAATGATAGTAGCAGAAACGGTGCATAGTCGTGACTAAAGAATAGGATTGTGATAAGAATAACAAAACCTGTAACAGAGTTGACGTGTAATTAAGTAGAATAAAGAAAAGTTAAAGTGAACGAGTTTGTAAAGAAGAGAAATAAATTAAAGGAAAATTAAAGTGTTCACAGTGTTTTATATATATGCATGTCCCTCCGATAACAAACAGCAGGATCACGCCACCCCATGGCTAGTGGATAACTTCGGCTTGTCAGATCTCAAACCGTAAGTACCCCATAGACAGTTTGAAAGAAAAAAACAGTAACAGCATTATTGGAGACCGACAACGACACACATAAAGTATTGCATCTGAAAAAGATTCCAGCAAAGAGAATAAAAATTGTACCGAAACATTTTCTGTAAATTTCTTAGAAGAGATTATTGGTTATCTACGAATATACGCTCATAATAAGGCTCATCGAAATTTAAGTAATGAACTTTACGAAATTGAATGAGACTGAGGTTCACTTACGAAAAATTGGTAGTTTTAGCCTAAATTGATATCATATTCTCTAAGGGTTATTATCTTGATATTTAATGTTTTCAATTTTAAAATGTGGTAAAAGTGAAAACATTAGCAAATGGAAGTTTATTTAATTGAATATTTATGCTTTCTATTATTTCTGACTGCAATCGACATTTAAACTTAACAAAAGCTTCCGTCTGATGCCTTAAAGTTAATTCGTGTACGTCTGTTAAATTTAAAGGCCGCGTTCGCATTACGTAAATGACATTACTTCGTATACGTAAATTGTAGTTCAGCCTATTGAAGTTGTAAGCCTGCCAAGCAACAGTTGTCCAATTATGCATAAAAAATGTTCAGTAAATTTCTAATAAAACTTGAGTGCTTCCCTACATATGATCTAGGCATCTTTGATTTTATATTGGAGGGAGGGCTGGCTTACCCTTTGAGTACGTCGGCTTATTTTATCTATACATAAAGCTTCAACCACCGGAATATACAAGCCATAAACAATAGATGTGTTCCACTGGGCTGTGTAAAGTATTCGGGAGCACTTTCCAAATGGAACCCAAGTTTGCGTTTGCGTTGCCAATAGTAAAATATAAATAAAATATAAATGTCAGACTTTTCGGTTATGTTTCTGTTATCAGTGAAAAGAGAGTAGTGTGCCTTCTTGCATTCTTACCTTGTCGTACTGCTGGAGTTTTTCATACAAAAGTAGCTTGTCTTTTATTCAAACGCTAAAATTTTCATAAATTTGTGCTACCTGCATTTTTTTTAGAAAAACCGTTAGAAGGAAAACATATTTGGCTGCAATTTATTTTAATTTCATTTTTCTGTGGGAATGATTGTTTTAGACTTACGAACCTGTTTAAGATGAAATATTAGCTCTTCCTTCATGATGAGTGTACAAAACAGTGCGAGTGAGCTCTTAATGCATGGGGCTGTAGCCGGCTCGTTAATGCCTTTTAATGTGGTGGTGTTATATCGCCAACTTCATGGCACTCGCCGTCGTAATTGAATTAATTCAATTATGAAGGCGAGAGAAGCCAACGCGCAACGGCAACTACAGGTTCCTACATAATACACGCTCCCTACAATGTTCCTGGAGAAAATTGTTTCTATTATTTCCATAGTCTGCCGCTTGCCGTCTGTCATCGCAATTGTGTTTAGGCCTTTATTCCTGGTCCTGGGGCCGGATTCACTAAGTCGGAGAGTTTTGGAGTTCTGGAGATGATAGCTCTTTTGACACTTAACTCTCCATTCGGAACTCTGTAACTCGGGGATTAGTACTGAGAATTACCAAAGTTTCTATTCCACTCGACAAAACTCTGGGCTGTGTTAGTTGTGGAGAAGTAAGGAGAACATTCCTCAACTGACGTAATGTCTGCTTTTGTTGTGTTTTGTGAAGGTACCTAAGTACCTAGGATTTTCAAATTAAATTATGGACTCACCGCATATCCTGGCCATGTTTACAAAAACATATTATGAAAATCCTTGCAATACTTACAGAGAAATAAGGATTTTGGTGTTTCAAGATACCCGCTAAAAATTGTAATTCACGCGTAAATGGTCAATTTGGTCTTCTTCCAGTACAGAAGAGATGCAATAAATATGCACGTTAAAGCTTGTGTGTAGCATTAAATCGCATCTACATTTTGTCCTTAATTAGATATGTAATTAGTGTATCAGTCCGGTAAATAGTTTTGGAGATAACTGCAAAAGAATTGAATCACTGGGGTGTACCTATATTACCCAAGTGCAAGAATCCCGTTTTTCGGCGGTAAAAAGTCAGCTATGAAGTTAAAGTGATCAAAAGAATACTACACCACCCGACTACCCGCTTTTCCCTCTTTAATTTGATACCAAATATGACGTATTGTGGATAACCCTCAATGAGGGGTGCTACGACCCCTATCCCAAAAAGCCCTTACCACAAAGATTTTTCATCTCAATTTTTGTAGTCTAGACCACAAATCTTAAGGAAACAAGAATGCTGTACTACACACAGTTAGCCGTCCTTCAATATTGCGATACCTCTCACTTTTTTCTAACTCCGCAAGTATGTTAGAGAATCGCGAATGGAGAGTTACGGAGTTTAAATCGGGGAAAACGAAAATTCTCATCTCTCCGTGTTACAGAATGCGATCCCAGTGGTTAGTATAAAGCCAAAACCCTCGAGAAATACTTCCCAAACCATTAAACCGAAATCTATATGTGTGTGTGCTACTATCCACATAGGAAAATAGTCTTATAATAATTTTATTTTTTACTTCGTACCTTCCCAAAGGCTAAACTTATTATATAGGTACCCTACATAATAAAATAGTTTGATTAAAACGTAGCCTTACCATTTGACGCTCAATATATCTCAGTTGAGTGATAGTTGCAATAGTGTATGTTCGGCCGTAGTGCGAATCTCTAGGTAGATTGAATCGAATTGATCGGACCTCGGCACATTTACATATGCAATTATTGCTCAGTTGAGCGTTTTTGTTTGGGGATGCGTAATCATTTAGTTAAGTTAAATTTTTTTTTTAAATAATTTTGTTACGAAAGATATAAAAATTTAAATACGGTTCGGAAGATAAGAAAGTAAGCTTAAGATTACCAAAAGACAATTTGTCTGTATAAATAGTAGTTTATGGCGCAGAAGCTATTTAACTCACACTTTTGTCAGTTTTACATAAGATGACTGTAAATGTTTTATAATGTTAGGACTCAATTGTGATTCTCACGTGGTGGTAGTGAGGGGCCAGTTTTATGGCTTGGGAAGTATTTCTCGAGGGTTTTGCCTGTACCTAAATGCAGAACACATATGTGTAATTTGTACAAACAAAATGAAAGGATGATGCGTAAATATAAAACGGTACATCAATATATATTTTCTATGTTCATTAAAAGCGCCATATTTTTCAATTTCATATTTTTCTATTTTAAAATCTATACTGAGGAATTACTCAATAAAGGATTATGCAATTTTAATCCATTTTTTTAATAATATTTCCAGTTTTTTTAAAATTAAACCAAAGATTTTCTTTCTTATATTCTTTTAAAAGTGTAAAGTTGGTAAATTTCTAAATATATATCTATTAAACGCTAGATGTCGCAGTATTTAATTGATTTTGTGCAGCAAGTATAAATAGCCCGCCTCAATAGTCACAAAAATGTTCAGCTTTGTGTCAGTCCAGTCCGTTAGTGCATTCAAATCAAATCCAAGCGGATGGAGTAAGTACATAGTTTGCAATTTTGTGAACTTAATGGTCGTTTTTCAGTTTTCGACATAAATTTGCCCACGCTTTTCTCTGGTCGGGATACTAGAAAAAAATTAAAAATCAAATCAACAAGCGTCGATGGTAGAGTAAAAATTAAAAGACGGCGAGGGTAATTTTAATTTTGAGTCAATTTTGTAAAAATTGTAAATAATTTACATCGGGTCTAGTTGTATTATGCAGTGAGTTGTGTCGTGGCATTAGGTATTAAAATTGTCGTTTGTTTTTTTGATTTTCTGTTGGCGTTCAGTGTTTTTTTGTTTTTATTGGTTAATGAAGTGATCAACGTGTGAATAACGTGTAGTGCCATAATATCTTGCCTAGATATGTAAATATATTATAGTCTTGTGCTATGTGATTGTTTTCAGCTCTCCCCCGACTATTATTATGCTTGCTGGCCGAATCACAGTGGGTGCAGGAACCAGTATAAGAAAGTGTTTAATGCTAACCTTTTTTTATAGGTCACATTTATTTATGCAAATATAACGCCTTAATGCCGAGTTTAGTCGTTTTTATTTAAAAAAAATTAGACCCGGAGGAAATATGAGAGATTAATAAATGTGAAATATATTTTTGGCCTCAGTAAGTTGGCAGAACTGTTGCAGAATACATGAAAATTTTAAATTTTCTAGACTCTCAGGCGTAGTACTGGCATAGTTGTGTAGTTGTGCATGCATTTTTTATAATTAGTTGGCCCTTTGAAGTCGTTTTAAGCCAAAGCTAATCGTCCCCACAGGACGATTTCCATCTCATGGAGATTAAGCAATAAAACATGCAAGTATAGTTTTTATACACGTCACAGGTTACACATGCTTTCAATCCATAAAAGGAAATTTCAAGTTGCTTATTATTCCTCATAATATGTTCAGATATAAACGTCTTCCATCTCTATCGCCTTAATGAAACTCTTCCTATTTCATTGTGCAGTGACTGTGAAAATTTTCTTCCAAAATAAGTTTTTACAAAGCCCAGCTGAGCGGGTCTGCAATCCGAGCTGGTCTTTGTAAATGCTTTGAAACTAGACTAATTACAGGTAATTTCCACGGCTAAGGCAAAAGATTTGAGTGCTTTTAAATAAGTTTTGAAATACATTTCCGACACCTTGCTGGTGGTATGCCGTCCGCATGTCGAGAACGTATTGATGGAGGTTACTGAAGTTTTATACAGGCATATTATAAAAAACCTTTAGGTCTAAATTCGAAAATGAGTAAAATCGAACCGACAAACTACTTCGTAGGGTTCTCATGTGGTAACTTAGATTTTCGTTTCTTTTTTTTAAATCCGCGTATTCGGATAATCCGAATTCTAGTATCCGGATCCCAACTATCCGGATCCAGACTAAACAAAAAAAGGTCAAAATTTCTTCCAGATTGCTTTGTTTCTTTAGGAAGATGTAAAGTTCATGCTATTTTCATTTTCTCATTAAAATAACACAAATTTGAAGCTTTTTTTCTTCGACTGGATCCGGATAGTTCGGATCTGGATCTGGATAGTTCGGATCCGGATCTCAGAAATCAGATAGTTCGCATATCCGGGTATCCGGATATCCAGATATTAGCAAATCCGGATCCGGCGCCGCAAAGTTTGATTAAACTTTACGGCGCGTTGTTTTTTTCTAAGTTTCTTCCTTGTTTCATTTTAAGAGAACAAATGAAAATTTTGACAAATTTGAAATAAAAAATTTTACTCTTTTGGTAATAATTTTTTAATAAACTTATAGGGCAAGTATACTTGCTTTAATTATCATACTTAATTTTTTTTTTAATAATTTTTAAATACTTTTCACAGAAATAATCAACACACCTCAGATAGTTCGAACTGTCAAGTGTAAAAAAACGCGTGGATCTCATTGTATCATAAACAATAAAAAGCGGCGCCGCAAACAAAAAAAAAAAAACGCGCGACGCTCATTGTATCTAGGGCTTTGGACCTCAGATATTGTGTGCGTGTAATTACATAATTTTTTAACTCCATCTTCAAAAGTGGGATATATCTGGTAACCTTGTCGTATAATTTCTATATAAAAACCCTATATTCATACATGTAAAATCCTGTTTTCATTTCATTTATTTGCATATTTTTGTATACCTCGATTTGTGTATGCTTGATTAGTTACATTCATTGAAGGAAAGTGAAATACTGGGAATTTCTTGCCATTCTAATATTTATGGTACATTTACATTACCTATTATTTTATATTTCAAGATGTAATTACATTTTAGGTTGAGGAAAAGTCTAAAAACCTCTTTTTCAAAACTTAAAACTAAAAAATAAACTTAAACTTCTTATCTACGGAACAAACCTGCTTCTGTTATATAAGTATTCACTGATTATACATTTCTTGACTACTAAGTTTACGTTTAGTTTTTATTATAAGATTGTGTGCTTATAGTATACTGGGCATTCCCGCATTTATGGAATAAAATATGATATGCATAAATTTGTCAAGAGACTACTGCAGATCTTCTGCAATTTACATAAAATTTCTTACGTTAATTTGAATTAATTCTTTTATCGGTTTTACCTTTGTGATATCATGTAAGCGTTTGGTGGAAAAATGCCAGGGGAGGTGCATAATCATTTTAAGTAATTTATTTTGTTGAATTTTAAGTTTTTTAATGTGTGTTTCAGCACAATTTGACCAGACAGGTGATGCATAGACGAAGAATGATTGGAATATCATTTTGTATATCAGTATTTTCTTTTCTTTATTGAGCGTTGATTTTCTGTTTATCAGCGGATATAATTACTTTAGTAAACTTACTCGACTTTTCTATTATTTTATTTATATGGAGCCTGTGGGTGAGTGTTTTGTCTAGAAACATGACTAGATATTTACAGTCTGTGGTCCAGGGAATATTCATTTTATTGAAAATAAATTCTCTCTGTGGGAGAAACCTACTATTTTTTTTTTTTTCAGGGTAAAAAAGGTTAGTCCAAGTCGTTTATTTTTTTTATTTTTTTTTTTTTTTTTTTTTTACGTATAGATATCTGACCGTTTTTACTTTTCAACTTCAATCAATCGTTTTTGATAAGAACATTAATAATTTGACAATCACATTAAAAAAAAATACGGGAAAATATGGTTACGGCATTAAACTGTTCTTCGAGCAAGTCTTTTTAGTATTTTGATACATCTATATTCTTTCAACGAGTAATCACTTTATATTTCGCGAAATCTAAACTAAGCTTCTTGTTAACCGTTTTGTTTGCCATTTCAAATTTTTCTGACATCTCATCCATATACCTGCAAACGTCACTGCAAATAAAGTCAAACACCTTACAGAGCGCAGCGGAGAAAAAAGCACGACTTCTGGGTGCGTCGGCGTCCTGTCGCCACAGTACGTATGAGTGGCCTAAAAAGGTGTAAATAATTTCTTATTATGGCAGTGGAATTACATTCGGGCTGATGACGCTCTGTTAATAAGAATAGATATAAAGGATTTTCCAATAAGAGGTGTTATTTTGATATTCAAAGAAAAATGCCATTTTTTGAGATAATTGATCGGATCTTTATTCCATTATAAAGAGAAAGGTATGCCGTTAATAATGGAAAATAACATCAGCCAAATGACCACCACGAGCACGCCTACAGGACCATATCCTTTTCATGAAATTTTCCATAACCAAATCGCAAAGTGGCTGCCTTATGTCCTCGATAGCCTCACGAATTCCATCCTCGAGGTCTTGAATCGACGCTGTGCTGTTGGCGTAGACTTTCTCTTTCACATGGCCCCAAAGGAAGAAGTCGCAAGGTGTTAAGTCACAAGATCTCGGTGGCCAATTGTGATCACCTCTTCGAGAGATAACACAGTCCGGAAACTTTTCCCGTAAAAGATCAATGGTTTCGTTGCTTGTATGGCACGTAGCGCCGTCTTGTTGAAAGTAAACGTTGTCCAGATCAATACCATCCAATTCTGGCCATAAAAAATCATTAATCTTCTGTCGATAGCGCAATACATTCACCGCAACTGTTGCTCCAGCCTCATTTTCGAAAAAGTAAGGTCCAATGACCCCGCGGGACCATAAACTGCACCAAACAGTCACACGTTGAGGACAGAGAGGCTTTTCAACAATAACTCTTGGGTTTTCCATTTTCATGCATTTCAAGGAAAGATCGACGTTGTTGATGATCGGCCGGCTTGAGTTCTTGTGTTATCTGAACTTTATAAGCCTTAAGACCCAAATCTTTATGCAAAATACGGTGTAATGACGTTTGTGGATTGCCTAATTCCAAAGAACGACGAGGAATGGACAAACCTGGGTTTTCTTCAACACTTTCGGCTACAGCAGCCATATTCTCGGCTGTTCTTGAGCGACGTGCACGGGTTTTATTCTTCACATCACTAACTTGTCCCGACAGCTCGAATTTTTCTACCAATTTCTGTATTGCGGTCCGACAAGATGCTTCACGACGACCCAAAAATGTTCGAGTTTTACGAACCGTCTGCCACATTTTCACCATTTTTATAGTGAATTTTAATAATTTCAATGCGTTGTTGAATCGTGTATCGTTCCATTTGTCAAAAAATGACAGCTCCAAAAGTGACATCTACCGAAATAGCGGGCTAATTAAAATAACACCTCTTATTGGAAAACCCGATATTAGAGATTTTCTTCGTTAGAGCTGATAAGCTCAATCCTTCGAAAATCCACCAAGTTAGAGGTGGAAGCTCAATGTCTGGTGTTGACGAATCTCTTAGCAAGAGCTTAGAAGCTCATTACCTGATGCATTTATACTTTATAAAAAATGCTTACTTCACTGAAACTTATTAAAAGTCTATTACCATGAGAAATATTTCGTGTTACGAAATTTATTAGTACATGTTTTTCAATAATTGTTTACCCCACTCATATCGATTAACTTAATGTAATCGATAAATGCATGCATATTGACCTCTATGAAAACAAGCATATAAATGGAAAAATGCTTACATAGCAATCATTTCTTATTAAAAGAGTGCTAAGTGAAATGGAATAAAAATGACATACAGTCATCGATTGCGTCATTGCGCAATCTCCTCTTTTCTATAGTTCACTGAGTAGTATATAATATGCTTTATCACGGTACTAAGGTGACCAGTGATGATCGTATTACTTTTTTACAACTCATACTTTGATATCGTGAATGGATCATAGAATGGCGCGTAGCTATTCTAACCGTATTTCTTTGTTTATTGTTTTTGCTTTTAATTTCTTTCTTTATTACTGTTTAATGTTGAGGTGCTCGTGTATGCATTTATCATTACGGCATGTAGGTCATGTAGGTATGTTCTACAAAGGTACGAAAAATCAATTTACTGATTGGTCAGCTACTTTGAACAAAGTAGCTCTAAGTTTTTAAATATTACATTTTTACAATATAACACAAAACTGCCCAATAATAAGTAGCAAATTTCTAAGTGAAGAAATAATAGAAAGTGGCAAGTAACGCTAATATTAAAAGGTTTTTTTTTTTATAGATAGAGCCTTTTTTAAATTGATTTTCATTATATTTTACATATTGGATATTTCAATCTTTTTTTTGTCTTATTGAATTTTACTGAAATCGAGATAATGAACGAGATACATTTTTTTTAATTACTCACAAAAACAAGCAGCGTAAAGGTACAGCAATCGGCGACAAGTATTCTGGATTTTTGTATTTTAATATAAGGAAGAAGGAAGTGCTTTTTTTCGATTGGAATGGAAATCGAGGGGAAATTCCCATATATACTTAAGTAAATGTGTGGGAAGAAAAGATGAGAAGAAATAAATTCATGAAAATCGAACGTTTTGATAAAGACATTTCCGAAATTTTGAAAATACCTGTGTACCAATTTTCAAGGCTCTACGGTTAAAAATATCAAAATTTAACTGGTTGCATTTTCAATCTCGGAATTACTTGAAAATTTTTCCAGGCTCATCGATTATCTTAAAAATGACCTTGTGGGAATCAGAGTTAAAGTAGGCTTCGTAACCAGTGAGGTTCAAGTCCATACTTGAATTTCTAGTTCTTTCTGCCCTTCGCATATTCCTGGTGTGGTATACGGTTTTCTCTGTTCCGGTTGAGCCTTTTCCATTAATTCTAATAATTAGGAAAAAAACTTCTGATCATCGGCGAGTTTCAAACCTTCACACTTAATATTTCTACTACTATGCTCTGGGGGGCAGACGCAGCACAGCATCTTGTCAAATTGTGCTCTTGATTTCAATTTTTACGGAGAAGCGATCCTACATTTGTGCATACTACTAGTCCATACGAAACCGATGAATTTGGACTGATTTTGAAGCCCAACTATTTCTGGTTTCTATGACGCATTTAGAATAAAATATGGGTGAGCTATTGTTGTAAAAATATTGACATTCATCAGCTGCACAATTTCATGGTGAGCTATTAAGGGTCGCTATGAATTGTGTGACTATAAGGTCATCGCAATGAATTTGAGGAAAAGTAAATATATGTAATCACAGTGACGACGAATTTAAGCGGCACTGTTTTGAAATTGTACACCTGTGGTCAGTGAGTAGTACATTATTTCATTGTTTTAATTTGAGTAAAATAAGGCAGAGGTAGGCGAGTAGTAAAATTGAGTATTATTCTGACCATTCGCGCGGTGACAAGTGTCACATTACTCGCCGTGATTTTATAATATATAAACATAGAAATAAAAAACTTACTAAAACAGATTTTGTGTTTATTTCGCCTGTGGTGTTGTATCAATAAATGAATGAAGTAGTGTGTATGAACGAGTCGATCACCGTGCGGATTGGTGCTGACAAGTGTAGAACATCTCCACTGTTGAGCAGGTAAAACATAACACTATTTATTTTCGTAGTACATACAAACTCTGAAAGTTTATATGTACGATTAATACTAGCACAGACAAGTATTAACAGATATCGAGCACCTATGGGCGAAACTGATGTTCTGTACTATTAAAAAAGAAGATTTTTTTTTTTTTTTGTTCAAGAAAGAATTTTTTGGGATTCTCCGGTATATAGCAAAAGCTAAAAAATGTTCTAATTTGTTATTTCATCACACAACCCATTAATTTTTTGTGACAAGTTTCAATTCTTGCTTTGACTCATCAACAGATCCCAAATAGCGAAATTGGGTGATTTGAAAAACAAATGAAAAAAATGAAAAAAGGAAGAAAGAAATGAGTCGTACCAAGACTTGAAACTTGTCACCAAAAATTAATGGGTTGTGTGATGAAATAACAAACATTTTTTAGCTTTTGCTATATACCGGAGAATCCCAAAAAATTCTTTCTTGAACAAAATTAAGTTTAATCCGGTAAAATGTTCAAAAGAGTGATCTTTTTATTTAAAAAAGAAGAATGCAAAAAGCGATCTAGTGTCGTTTGCCCGTAGAAGATTTTGCTACGAAATGAAATATTTGTATAGATTTCATTTGTTAGCGCGCGTTGATCATATTCTTTCCGTAATTTAGTCTTCTGCCTATTACGTATAACCAGTGTGTTGTATATACAATTATTCAAAAGGTTAAAGAACATCTGGGACAACATTGACCAAAGGGACTACAAAACAATAATTGATGACGCCAAGTCATGGGTCCTAGTCTTTTGCGGAAAACCAGCTAAAAGACTATCAACCCCGAGATCACTACAAGAAATTGTTGAATCTCACAATAATTTTCTTATGAGGAGTTCTCAAAGAAGGTGTTTCATTTAGGGGACTTTCTGGTGTACACCGAGATAGATGGATGGCAACAGCCTGTGCTACTTAAAAATTTTCCTATTTAAATATTAGCTTGAACTGACAAAAAAGGAAGAAAAAGCTGTGAGAGAATTATGCATTTTCACAGTGATGATATATATTAAATATAGGTTTCAAGCCTCTACCCAATAGTCAGCATCAAGAAATGACATACAATTATTAAAAGACATTACATCATATGAGAGAATAAACCAAAGACTGGCTACTGTTGCCCTGAAGAAATTCTAGGTCATTTGTGGTATTTGTCGGAAGAGCTGGTGTCTTTTGCATTTCTAGATGACGAATTTTCAGTTCAAGGTAAAAGAAAATGACAGACGCACTGAAAATCGGATGTATAGAAGATCGTCCAAAAAGAAAAACCATTGATATAAAGCACATCCTCGAAAAAAAATATTGAAGATTTCGTGACTAGCAATTTTTCCTGATCCGGGGTATCTCATCAAGCTTTTTGAATAAAACGTGGAAACTTGGAACGATGTCTGATTTTGTGGCTGCAAAAATAAAATCGTTCATTATATGTGATTAGTGAACGATATCGCTGAGCGTGGTGTTGTTCCAATGGACAAATATAATAAACTGATTACAACTAATGAAGAACAAAAGCAATATTTACTTTTGTTGGTAAAAGAATTTAGGAAAAAGTACCCTAATACTAATAAATCAAACCTTGCTTCTTAATCATATATAAGTTTCATATTTCAATAATATCTCTTAATTTAGAATAATAACAATAACTTTGCATTTTTATTATCCTAACTTATGAATAAAAAATGTTAACTAATGTAGTGATTTTGAGTTTTTATTTAAAATTCAAACCTTCGTAGCAACCCTTAAATATCACTTAAAAATTTTGGAAAAAAAAACTGAAACAATTTCTTAAAGTACATAATTAAATTATGTAGTGCCCAATTAATTTTTTTTTTAAGAATAAGCATCACCCTAACCAATACTGAGATCGAAACTTACAGTTCGGAATTGAAACTATACCAATATCCGGGTCAATGGCAGTCACACTCAAACTCAGGAATGCCTTGATAATACCTCTATCGTTACAGATTCCCTCAATGTCATCAAAATCATTAAGCCCGTTTTCAAGGTAAATATATAAATTTGTTTTTAAATTAAGTTGGAGAAGCAAACAGGTTGAAACTAAATTTTTCGTATAATTTTTATGGTAGCAGACTTATTAATCCAAAGTTGCTGCCCGTTGACCTCAATTAATTTAAGATAGCTATACGCGTAGTTCCTTGATATACCTCTGAAACATGTATAGTAAAAGTGTTTCTAAATGAAAATATTCTAAGTGCTTACCTCCAGATTTATTTTTGTTGGTATATTACCACGTGCTCTCTTAAATAACCCACCTCTGAATGTTCATTTAAGTGCCTCTTCACAGATTGCCATTGCGTTTTTCCACCTTCGGGTTTAATTGAATTGTAAACGGTTTCAAGTACTCTACAGAGCATTTCAATCACTACTATTACCACTAAAATCGGTTTGCACCATTGAAAAATTTCCACAATAAAATCAGAAATTTGAGATCGGGTTGGAAATACAAATTTTTTTTTTTTTGCTTTTTGCAAGCGTGTTCAAAGTGCAATCACGTTTCGATGGCTTTCATCGACCATTAAAATTTCCACGACAGCCAATTACTGGGATGACAAATAAAAATAATTGCGTGTGTGTGTGGATGGAATAAAAATTAATTTTAGGATTAAAGTCATGAAGTTGACAGATGTCATCATAAAAGCCTTTCGATGGTGGGTGAATAAAGGTTAAGTGTTTTTATGATAGCAGTTATAACATAATTCCTATGAGGGTTATTTGTCATTAGTTTAAATGGAGGAAAGTACTAACTCGAAAAATAAAACAGTGATGCATCTTGTTGTCACAATATACACGAAAAATATAACACCGCTGTTTTCTTGTGCGGTCGTATACGTATGATGTGCTTCAGATAGTTATGATGATCTCTTTAATGAGATCGAAAAAACTTCAAAGCACAGCAAAGTAATAGCATAGATGGCACAAGAACTAGATGTCGCATGCCATACTAAAGCAGAGTATACACATTGTGAAATGAGTAGTGAATTCTGAAATGGACCATAATATGTTTGAGATTGTGACGAATGCAAATGATTTTATAATAGTAGTTTTGTATACATTTGATCGACTTCCCCAACACTTCAGATACGAAAAAATATGTATCACTCGTCGTATACATCATTTCAAATGTTGTGGTCCATTCCGGAATGGACCACCCAGCCATATAAAATTTGTATACTTTTTTGGTACTGCATGCGACATCTAGCTCTTGTGTCATCTATGGTAATAGTTAATTTTAGATTAACTGTCAAATTAACACTATAGCAGAAAAGAGCAAAAAAGAGGACAGGACAGAAGGACAAGAAGCTAAAAGAACATAATTTTCTGAATATTTGTCAGATTTGTCACGTAAAACTGCCATTTTTTACTCACTGATGTGTATAAAATAGATGGACCACGTTCATAGAAATACACTACAAAAAGTGTGCTCACTACTATATAGCAAGCTCTTTCCCTCTAAGCACGAAGTACCAACTAAGACCGAACTGTTAATAACAAATAAATAAGTGGGTTCGTTGAAACAAGTACTTTTGAACTAATTATTTAGGGTTATTACTGATGAAAAGTATTTTACCAAAGGCAATATATTCATTACATGTGCAGCAAAAATAGAAAGGATTTATTAAAATCCTTTTTCGACCTGCACGCTCAGTTGTTCAACACCCCGCCAATGCTTTTTCCGACGTTGGCACCAACATAAGCACTTATTTTGACACACAAAATTGTGCCAATGCTTTTTCCGACGTTGGCACCAACATAAACACTTATTTTGACACACAAAATTGTGCCCACATGAAGCAGCATATAAAGCACTTCATATTATTGTTATTGTTATTTTTCCAAAGAAAATTGTTGAGCATTATTAAGTGCGAATTTGTAAATGGATTTCGAGCGTGCTGAATTTATATTTTGCGAAGGCATTGGTTACGTTTAGACCGCAGAATATGTTTGATGTAGAATTCGATTGATGTCGTATTCGACAAGTGCGTTTAGATCGCAGAATATATTTGATATAGAATTCGGCTGGTGTTTATACTATAAAATGATATTGCAAAGCTGGTGGATGTAGCACGCGTTATCAAGTAACTTAAAGTTCAAAAGAAAGCTATTTTGCCCGAATATGTTTAGCAGCGGGTATACTTTTAACAAAGTATTCTTATCTCGGGCAATGGTTCCTTTATGCTTTCCAGTATTCGTGTAGACGGATTATTTCCCTATAGGACCGAGGACACATTTCCTTTGTAAATTGAACGTAAATTCCACGTCGAGTTTACGTAAATTTTCCTTAATCTTGACCTGTAAAAGTTATAGGTAATGTAAATATTATGAACAAGGCACAACTCTAACCTCAATGATTATGAAAAGTGTTGCCTTAATAAAATATACAGAAATTATGGACTTATCCAAAACTAATTATCGCAGCTTCTAAGCGTTCAATTTAAAACGAGAAAAGTTTTATTGATAAATATGATAATAATTTTTCGAAAAACACCAACGCGCTTTAAAAACATTGTGTACATATTTAAAAGATAATAATTTCAAAGTTTTTTTTACATTATTCTTTGGTTTGTCATTAGAAGCTCGAAATTATTTTAATTTACCTTTAATCATTCTGAAATCAAGAAAAATGTATTATTCGGGTGTTTTTTGCGGTAATTATGGATAACATTAAATTAAGGTATCATGCAACTTTTGTATTCATTCCTTTAATTTATCGCAGCCTTGTTTTGTTAAATAAATATGGCCCATATTACATCAATCGAACTAAAAGTTAGATTGACTTAAAATTTTTCCTTATACCTACGACGACTTTCCTTTACCTGAAATTAACAAAATTCTCGGCTTTAAGGGAAAAAATCCTTGTTTAGGTAATCTTGTGTTCAAAGGCAACGATACAATGTTATGGAGAAATTTCGACTTAAATTATGGAATTTTACCTAAATAGGAAAAGAGATTTGACAATTAACAGAATTGAACAGTTTTCAAACAAGAAAAAAGAAGAAAAGATCGGGTTAAATGAGTTATGGATATCTCAAAACTAATAATTTCTGTATTCCCTTTCCATCTTAAGAATAGCAAACCATGTCATTAACATCATCATTTGGAGACAAGATAGTGGCATTTGTTGAAAAGCGGGGGAATGTAAACGCAGTTGAATATAGTACATTCTACATGATTAGGAATCAAGTAATCACGTGTATTGGCCCCAACGAGGTAATAACTAAAGGAGATGCAATCATATGTACGATCCGTGTACATGAGCGTACCCAAAATTTCCCTGCATTTGTGTATGTTTCACTCCGCCATTTCTGGTCTTCGCTGTCAAATCCATACTTAGGTTTGGTTGGTTTTGGGCTTGGTGCATTAACGCAGGGAAATCCGTGAAATAACTATAGGGGCACGAAGCAAATATTACTCACTAACTTGTTACCACTGAACTCTTCTTCCTAATTACTAACTTTTTTACGTTCACGTTTGCAAATACAGTAAATACTTTCGAGTATATGAAAATAAAAGCGATCAAAATTGCGTATAGCTTGTACAATTGTGTACAGGTGTACAAATTTTACGGCGCTTGTGTACAAACCATATCAGTGTCATTGTGTTAGAATTGGGTACGCGATATTTTCTCATTTGCATCTCCTTTAGATCTTACCTCGTTGATTGGCCCCAATCAAGTGCAGCATATTTGGGAAAAGATGGAAATAGTATTTCAGAGCCTGACTGGTTCCGATAAATGTGTCGAAAAAGCCTTTTTTGTAAAAGTAAAAGCCATATTAAATGATTTTTATTCAAAATTTTTCACAATAAAACTGTACCAATGATGAAAAATGAAGGCAGAATTATATAATTTCAACTATGAGGAATTTCGCTAAACGTGTCCATTTAGTCCTATTTCCCTTGAGGTCAACCTTTTCCGGAATTCAGAATTTGAGGGTGAACACTGTCTACTAAGGAATTATTTAGGGATTACTCTTGGATTGAATTTGTAACGAAGTCCATTTCAGCCTTCACTGGAAGTGGTCTTCATTTCAAACTGCTCCATCCATACACTTTACGCCATTGAATACGGGTACATCCGAATTCTAACCGCCGAGGTGGGGGCATATTCAGGTCTATTTGGAAAAAACACGAGATCATCCGTGTTCCGTATTTTGAGACATGTGTTCATCCACATCTCCTCTAGCAAATACAAGGCCTTCCGTCTTCTAGCCGCCGAGGCGTGTGAATATCCACGTCTATTTCTGGGGAAGCACGATACCATCTGTGCTCTGTATTTTGAAGTATGTGTACATCCACAGACGTGTGTATATCTAGATCTGCTCCAGGGAATACGAGGCCATCCGTATTCGAGAATCGAGATACCAAGGTGTGTGTGATACATATGTATAAATGTCTGCTATACAGATGTATAAGTTCGCCCGACATAGTAAATACGAGTATATCCGCAGTATAATATTCCCATCATTGAACTCGACAACCAGCCATAGGAATAAGTAAATCAGTAATCTATTTGAAGTGGACAATTAACCGTAAGTGCATAAGTGAACTAGAATCCCAATAAGTGACTTTAAAAACTAGACGTAGGCTTATAGGGAGTCAATGATTTATTTAAATTTGACTATCAGCCGTATATAAGATACATAAGAAATATCTAGGGCAACGCTTTTGGACTCAACAAAAATTGTGCAGAAACGATTCCAACATTCCGTCGGGAGATGCGTAATAGGTGTTTGTGAAGTGGGTGGAAGACGAGAATTGGAAGCGAATCTGCAAGCTAAAATATTAGCTTTATTCAGGGAGTCAACAGTCATATAGATTAGAAATACAGCGAATTCGTTTTAGTTAAGTATTAGTTAAACAGTCAAAACTAGCTCAACTGTATGAGGGCGTTATTGCCAACAATAAACAATTATTGGAATTAACATAAAAAAATGTTTTATCATTTATATCGGAAAAGCCATTCACGCTGACATTACATTTTGGTACCCGAGGAAGGGCTGATTGGTATTCTCATCGTTGGAATACCCAGTTTCCCTCACGTACTCTAGAGCTGACCCTCATCCCAGTCTAACAACGTTACAAATTTTCGAAAAAGATCCAACCACATAGTCTACACATTTCCTTAAATTTGACTTCAAGGCTAAGTAAAATTTACGTAAAAAGTAGTAAAACTTCCATCAAATATAGAAAATTTTCCTTTTTATATTTCCTCATTACTATGAGGTAAAGTAATAAGGAATTATGACGTAATTTTCCCTAATAGTTAATTAAAAGTTAGGATCGCCTTGAAGGCCTCATTTAATAATTATTAAGTAATATTTTCTTCCTCATTTACGTTAAGGAAGAGTGGCCTTTAACGCTAAGTTCTTAAATCTAATTCACATAATTTTAACCAAAATTGGTCAACCGTCCCTCGACGATATATTGTTTTAAGTTGGTGTAGAAAATCCATTTACCATAGTATACAATTTTTGTCACAACCTCGGAAGCAGTTGACTAATTTGTCGTACTTTTAGGTGTGTATTAATTCATTTTAAATTCATTTTAGTTTATTTTGTGGTTGATGAAAACGATAAATCAACATGAATATGGTGAATATAAAAGTACGACAAATTTGAGGTGAAATGTTAAAATTTGTGACTAAAATATACGCCTAAGTTACAACAAGGAGATCAGAATCACCCCCGTGGACTATAATTGGGGTATTCGTAAGTAAATTTACTTTAGTGGTGCGAGCGCTTTCTTTAAATTTAACAGACTTGCCCAAAATACAACTTTAGGCGACGGTAAGGAAGTTTCGTTAAATTTAAATGTCAAATTGCCGTAAGTAAAAGTGAGAGTCGCTAAATCCATAATTAATCAATTAAATTGGTATTAAATGATTAAAATGTAAAAATTGAAATGCAACATGGATTGAACTGGGAATTAATACAAAGCACAAATCTTCAATTAAATCAACTTCGATTTGTAAATCTTTTCACTTTTACCACTTTCTAAAATCGAACATATTAAATGTCAATATGATTACCATTCTAACTCGTCACACACAAGGAGACTTGACAAGTTTTCATGGTTTTTATAGAGCCACACAGCATCTTTTTAAACAAACTCTGTGATCATGGGTCGCGCCACACATTGGGCACCCGTAAATATGAGGCTTGTTTTAAGAGCGACTAGCTCAGTCGACCATTTTTCAGTATCATCTTATACACAGGTAAAGTAAACGACCCTACCGTGTTATGGTAGTAGCCACGCGAAGCAGTATGCTACATTGTGTATCACACGAAGCAGTATGCTACATTGTGTGTGGCACTGTCATTTATCCGCAAATTATTTCGCGCCCACATGGCGATGAGGCTGCCACCTTTTGCATCTGCTGTGCGATTGACAGCTGACGACGGGCATTCTATAAAAAGTACTACGAAGAAAAAGAAGAAGATTTGTGAAGTGAAGGGAGGTATGAAAAAGAAATTTTGGCGGTCTGGTTTTCATGTTTTTTGTTTAGTGTAAATCAAGTCAAGTTATTCCAAACAAAATTTTAACATAGCCATACATCCAGGTAAACGATTAAACTTGAATCAACCTTGAGATGAATAGTTGAACATATTGTGATAATTCGTTTAAAATTGAAAATTAATAGAACCACCGATGGGATTCATTTTCGAAAGCGCTTTCTGCATGCGACCCCAAAGCAAAGAAAATTAATCTAAATCTTGACATATCATCGATCGGAAAATAAATAATTAAAAGATTGAGTATCGAGACACGTGACGACATAGTTTAGCAATAAATTCTAATACGTAATGTCAAATCTACCAACAATAATGGTTCAAGGGAAACATTAAACCCCGTCTGAAATTGTTATACATAATTACAGAGAACACCTAATTAATGATTAAGCAGGAAGTATTAACGCCTGAAAACCTCGATCAGTATCTGGTATATTACTAAATCCACAAACCTTACGATGGAGCAACCTCAGCACTCTCCGGATGTATCTCCAATGGTGACAGCCAATCGACGACGACTGAGCGAAGGCGAAGGCTTTGTCCACAATTGCATCAAAATCGACAATTCTACAGATTTTGAGGCTTATGTAGGCTCTCACTGAAGAGACTTCCCAGACTTCCCTGTTTTTTAACTGTAACTAAGAAGTTCTGCTCGCATAGGAAGCAAGGAACCAAATTTAGGAGGATATGATAACTACAAGCTTGTAAGGGGAACTGTCACATAGGTCAAAAGTGAATAGCAATGAGAAATGATAATATTATAGTAAGGAATTCGAGCTTTCTTATCTTTCTATTATTTACAAATTAACACAGCTTCCAACAGCAGATATATCAGCCTTCAGGGAGCTCCTTAGAGAAATTGGATATCATGTAAATAAGTTTTTGTTATTATCCCGTAGTTAGTCTATTATAGTAGAAAACAGTAATTTATAAAAATTTGATTTTGGATATGGCTGTTCTTCCACAGCAACAAAGGTCTGAAGACGTGCTCATTGTCACTCGACCGAGCGTGAAAGTCTACCGATTTTTGATTTGTCTTGCGGTTGTATAATATAGAGTTTGGCTAATGAGAGAACAGAATTTTATGTATACAAGTCCTAAAATTATATGTTCATGTAATTTAATTTTTATTGCAATTTAACTTGAGATAACAATGTTTCATACCGATATTCGCGGTCTTGCGTCCGTACCTTCTCAGTCTTCTCAGTATATACGGTAGAACTTCAGCACAATATAACTGAATAGTAAGAAGCTAAAGTTCCAAATGAAACAGGAAAACGTTATGAAATTAGGTTATTGTTTTAATGAAGTTCTATAGAAGTTTTGTAGAAGTTTTTATATGTTATATAAAAATACAATTAAGGCTAGTTTGAGGAATTTTTTAATATTGGCATTAAACAAACAAATTAGAATTTAGGAATTTTTTGAAGTAATCTATAAGCCACACAAATGGTACTGGATATATCGAAAACCTTATTATTAGATGTAGGTTGTATAGATCCGTTCCTCCACTAATTTTCAGGTCAGCTAGGTTTAATAATAGATCTTGTTTTTTCACTTTACTTTGACTTCTACCATTTCGCTTCTGTTCTACGGGCAGATGCGAATTCAGCTTCTGATGGTTGTTTGAATGTGAAGCTTGATATGACCACAGACTATATACAGATCGAGAATTGGGCCAAAAGCTCAGTTCAAAATTTATTTTCTACTCAGCTCACAACAGCCAGCCCGCGTCGATGTACGTTGTAGAATCAGAGCCAGCCACAGGCAGTAAGCAGGGCGAGGTCTGGTCATGCGTCGCACATGTGTATATCGCAGCAGCAGCAGAGCCAGCTATAGTCAGTGATCAAGGAGGGTGAGTGGTGATGTTGTTTTGTTAGGTATTAGAAATGTATGCGCGATTAGCTCTGTGTGCATGCGGAAGACGGTTGAAATTTTTCTTGGGAATGGGCTGTATTAATCCGACTCTTTATTCTTTTCTGCCTTGTTGTTGGTCTCGGATCTAAAATACTTTTGTGGAAATTTTTTGTAGTTTTTCTGTCAGGTGAATTAGAATTCGAATTGGTTTTTCGCTAAATATAATTAGGTGTAGGATTTGTCGTATAAGAATAGGTATATTAGTTTTGGAATATATAGTTTCTAATTATTTCTTGAGTTTATGGTTTTATTATTATTAGGTGTAGTTGATATTCTTTTGTTTTTCGTTGATAAGAATTAGGTGTAGAGTTTGTAGGTCGTCGTAAGTATATAGGTATATAGGTATTTTGGTTTGGGGAAAATTTAGTGTTATGCTCGAATTTAGTTTGTAATTATATTGTTAGCTTATGGTTTGAATATTATTGGGGGTATTTTTTTTTATTCTTTTGTGTTTCGTTGGTAAGAATTAGGTGTAGAACTTGTAGGTTGTCGTACGTATATTGGTATATTATATCAAAATATAATAATAGTAATATTATTAATATGCCTAAAAAGTGGCATGTAAAATGTTCAATTATTGGATGTAAGTCCAACACAAGTAAATTTCCGAAAAGGAAATTCTTCTTGTTTCCTAAAATTAATTCCGATCAGTGGACTAAATGGCTTGATGCTTTTAGTGACTCAAAAGCAAGTATCATCGATAAATTTATGCCATATATATGTGAAGAACATTTTGAACCCGCAACAATTGGTAAAAGAAGGCTTAAGAAAAAGGCCATTCCAAGCTTAAAATTGAATTTCAATATACCTAGTATCATTCCTGATCCTTATGTTGTAGGTGCTTCAGCTCCTTCACCATCAAGTTCTAATCAGTCAGCATCACTTTCTCTAAATCGCACAATTTCTCCAAAACCTATTTGCAATCTTCTAATTTAATAACTAATGATTTTTCACTTGAAGAATTGAACAAATTATCTGCAATGCATACAAGTACCTCAGAGTGTGAAATTGAATCGAGATGCAACAATTGCTATAATAGTGCTAAAAACACTGAATATCATAAAAAAAGAAATTTAAAATTGCAACAAAAACTGAGGTATGCAGAAAATAAAATTAAACAGCTTAACTTAGCTTGACATTTTAAACAGTCGTCCATCCCTACACCCTGGCTCAGAGCATTTCAATTTTCTCCATATGATGAAGGATTATTTAAAACATGTGTCTCAAATTAATTCAAAGGCAACAGTATATTGTTTTAAAGGATTAATTCTAACTATAGAGTCAGTTATATCAATAACAAATGAAATATTTGGGATATATGAGGATGTAAACTGCATTAGATTATCTAAGTTTAATCAGGATCGTCTAGAGAATTTATTTAGTCATATAAGACCACGAAATACTAATAAGAGAAATCCTAATGTGTTAGAATTCTATGCTGCTATTGCAAAAATAATCTCTATCAGACTTTTATTTTCATCAAATTTTTCCAATTGCGAAGAAGATGAGGATGAATTCCTGAAAGTTGATTGGTCAGCAGTATTAGGTGAACTTTTTTGTGATAGTCATGAAAATACCGACATTCTAAATAATAATGCAGAGGGTCGCTCGGAGGATGTAAGCATCAAAATTGAAAACGATTCTATAACTACAAGTAATCCACCTCTAATAGTTACACTCAATCATGCTGCTATCACTCAAGACTTGTCCAGCCGTTATTACATCGGTTATTGCTGTGGAGAGTATCTAAAGGGATCACAAAGGACTAAACAGATTATTAAATGTCAGAGATGTGATGAAATTATGATAAAAAATAATAGTTCTGATGTATCAGATCAATCTGAGCTCTTTCTCTTTTACAGAGGTATTGTAAAGAAGATGATATCAGTAGATTAGTCAATCCTAGTGACTTATATTTTAGAATAGGAAAACTACAAATAGAAACATTCAAGCAGTTTTTTGATAGCAGTAGAAAATATCCCTGAGCACAAATATGTAGGTCCACGACGGTTTGCGCGCGGCTAACCCTTTGCCAGATGATGTTAAAGCTCTGAAAATTTCGGATTTAAAAAAAAAAAAATATTCTAAGTGCTTTCTTTTTAAAAATTATCGGCGATAATATGATTCGGCGGCCACCACACAATCTGGGAAGGTTCGATTATCAACAATCGGAGTGAGTCTTTTATTGAAATTTTTTTAAATAACATCCACATATTGAATCGAGGTAATAGGCCAACCTTTGCAAATAATATAAAGCAAGGGGTACTCGATATAACATTTGGAACCTACATAATAAGTTCTAAGGATAGCAGCTGGCGTCTCTCAGAGCTACCCTCAATGTCAGATTAGAAACATATAAGAATTGATATTGTATCTGTTTCTACTGACACATTGACATATAGGATTCCTAGGCACACAAACTCGCATGCATACAAAAGGCAGCTAGCAGAAAACCTAAACGAATCGATCTATTCTGTTAATACAAGAGAGGATATTGAAACAGCCGTGAGTTGCATTTAACAAGTTGTGATGTCCACATACTACGAGAATTGCCCTCTGAAGCAAAGGATGATAAATCGAAATGTCCCCTAGTGGAATAACCACCTTACCAAACTCTGAGCAAAGGTACACAAGCTATGGAACAAAGCGAAAATAACATCGAAATGCGATGCATACAAACAAGCCCTAACCGAATATAACCGGGAAATCAGGAGATCCAAAAGGCGATCACGGGGGAAATTCACAAAAGATATTACCAAAACACCTGTCTGTGCTAGAATCAACAAGATCTTGTCAAAACAACCCACCTTCTTACACACTCGGACTTTTAGCAAAAGATGGTGGATATGGTAGCTCCAGAACAAGAAAAGAAACTCTGGAGCTTCTTGTAAAGCAATATTTTCCAGGATCTGTAGACAGTGAGGCTGAAGCGGACCACAACAGTCCCTCCCTGGCAGACGGCTATCGTCCTAGGAGCGCTGCTACCAAGATCTTCACACCACACTCAATTAAATGGGCCATAGACTCAGTTGAACCATACAAAATGCCGCGTCAAGACGAAATCTTCCCCGCTCCGCTACAAAGAGGACTGGTTGAATTCATGCTAATCCTGATCAAAATACTTTAGAGCAAGTTTTGCATGGGGATTTATACCCAAAGCATAGAGGAAGATAAAGGTGAAATATATACCGAAGGCAGAAAGTAAACCTGAATCCACCCCAGATCATATCGGCCCATAAGCCTACTTTTTCTTAGGGCAATGGAGGAAATAGTGGAAAGGCACATCACAGACGAAGCGGTCAAAGTCCGAACCAATTTTCCTACCAAGAAGGAAAGTTATCAACTAAACCTGACAGATGGTATAGGAAGGGTTATTGACCACAGGGAAATTTGTCAGTGGAAATAATTAAATTCAAAAAGAAATCAAAAGGCAAATCGTTCCTTCAGTACGATTTGCCGCGAAAAATACAATATGAATGTATATACGTACATATATATTACGTCAAAAACTCCCGTCATATGAAATGCGCGCCGCAATATCAAACGACGGGACGGTGGCTGATGTGTTTTAAAGTGGAAGACTACATTTTTTGGAGCCACCGTCCGACGCGAATAATTCTGGACAATATTGAACAAGTCCAGAATTAATGGGAAAATTTTCTCAGGGTAGGAAATGTAAGGAAGCATTTAAATGAGGGCTCTTGATCACGATAAAAAAAGATCAAGAAGAGAGTAGTTTTTTTTTCTTTTTTTTTAAAGCTGAGTTCTTTCTTCGGTCGGTGAAAAAAGTCTAGTTGTACTTCGGAATTTTAGAGAAAATTGTGTCTTATAGTTTAAAAATGAAGTCGTCTAGTTCTACGCCTTATCGGAATTTTAGAGTAAATGGTGCATTATAGTTGAACAAATATTTAGTGGTATGCTGTCAAGCTGTGAAATTAAGTTGAGATAAATAATAAAAAAGATCAAATGTAATCTTTTGGACAATGGCAGTAAAAATAAAGCTATTAAAAGTGAATTAGAAGGCGTGTTTTATAACCACAGGGAAGAGCGACTAATTCAAGGTAAGAAGTAGATATATAACAAATGAGACAGATGATATTCCCTCTTGTACTTCTTAATTTGTAACTGTCAATCGCAATGTCTGCTCTGAAAAAAATATTTGTAATATCTGTAAGTAAATAAGTTATAAAAGTCAAAATACTGAAATATATAATACTGTCTGTCAGTTGCATTAATATTGCCTTTGTTTTCTTTTATATGCCGTAGTTTCTGTTGGGCCCTACTTGTCAGTAACGTTACAAAAGCATACTGGGGAGTTGAGGGTTAAGACGCAAAGTTAAACTTCTGTGTAATTTGGATTTATAAACTGAATTAGACTTCAGTATTGAAGGATGAATACATAGAACTAAACTCCTGTGCTAAAGGAACACAGAACTAAACTTCTGTATTTAGGATGGGAGGACCTCAGATTAGACTCTAGGAAGAGAATGGTTTCAGACTAATCTCTGAAATAGTCGGCCTTTTATAAACCCTGTCACCCTGTCCTATTACAGGATGAATAGTAAAACATACTCTTTTGCATTAAATATCCTACCTCCTCAAAGATACACCCTGTGCGGTCTACTATATGGCCCTCCAACGACTGCTCAACCATCCTCGTACCCGCTTTTGAATAATATAAACACACTTCAAACACCTTTCCGTTGTGGTCGGAGAGGTACAGTCTTACACAAAGTTTATTGAGCAGAATAAAATCTAATATTGATTTGTGCATATTTTCTCATCCGTCCGCCGGTCAGCGCGGCCACGTTGTGCTATTCTACCATAGTTTCTGTAATTCCTCACTAGTCATACAACCCTGAGAAAATGTTTCCACCAATATTGTTTTGCTCTAGACTTCAAATCAATGAACATCAAATTGATTTTATTCTATTTATGTTAATTTTCCTAAATAATTCGAAGGCGCCTTGTGAGGATCAAGACTACATATAATTAATCGAATTTTCTGTAACCGTTTTGTGAAACACGATAATTGAATAAAACTAGTAGCCTTTTGTTCATGTACCTTTATTTTCACATGCCGGTGTCCCCCAGGGCTCTGTTATTTCTCCGACTCTATTTCTAATCTTCATTAATGATCTGCTTTCCCTTACTTTCAATCCTATCCATAGCTTTGCTGATGACAGTACCCTTGATTTCGCATACTCCTTTGACACCCTTCCGGATTCCAGAGGGAACGCCGCAAGTGTTAAACGAGACTGCATGATTAGATCATTGAATAACGATCTTGACAATATTCTCGCTTGGGGCAAAGTGAATCGCGTCGAATTCAATGCATCTAAGACCCAAAGCTGTCTCATCTCATTAAAACAAGACCATCACTTAACCACTCCCGTTTCGTTTGATGGTGCATTAATTTCTGAATCACCGTCACGGTTTTTTGAAAAGGTGTAAGAAATATTTCAGCCCATCAAATATAGCGCTCCTCTACAAGTCCTACATCAGACCCAGAATGGAATACAATTCCCATATCTGGGCCGGGGCTGGTCGCACAGCCTTAGCTTCATTGGATATTGTCCAAAAGAGAGCCTGCAAGCTCATTGGCGATGTGGCAATTACTCGTCATATCGACTCGCTCGAGCACCGTCGCAATGTTGGATGCCTTTCGCTCCTTTATCGCTATATGCATGGCCAATGTTCTGATGAAATATCTAGTCTGATCCCTTGTAGAATAGTTCCTGCACGCAATACCCGCGCTGCATCCCGCGCTCATCCTTTTACCCTTCAAATTACCTTCGGCCGTACACTTAAATTCCGTGATGCTTTCTTATCCCGAACTGTGCGAATGTGGAACAGTCTACCATCTTCTGTCTTTCCTCCGGCATACAACCTGCAAAAGTTTAAGGGCGACATACATCGTCACCTCCGCCGCTCTCCTCATATCCCTTAATCCTTTCCCTATCTCCTTCCTGCCACGCTGTGCTTTGCATCATAGGGTATCCCCTGAGCTTGGCTTAATAATATAAAAAAAAAAAAAAAAAAACAAGTTGAAGATTTTTGTTAATTCTGACAGCTGTAGCACTTGTCTATTCTCCGATGATGGTCCAGTTGGACCGAAACAGCTAGAATTGGTCTAAAAATAAGATCAATTCTTGTGATACCCTATATGAAGCCAGCATGGTCACTCATCTATGCTAGTTTGATTTGTGAAATAGTTTTCTGCATATATCTCCAGAATGATCTGTCAAACAGTAAACAATTTTATGAAATTTCATATTTTGAAGAACTTTCCAGTACGATAAAAACATGTGGGATCACATACTTTCGTCTTTTGCATGAATGGGGAGAAAAAACTTGGCTATGCACTTTCGACTGACCCAACGAGCTTAAAATATAAACTGGGAGAACGTAGGATTACCGAAATTATTAAATCTTCTTGAATACCTTCAAAATACTTTCAAGCTATTCATAATAACGTACATCAGGTCACACTACCTCAATTTTGTAAGAAAAAGATTAACTTAGCTTTGGCCAATATTCTCATTTTTCGCAAAACGATCGGATAATCTAGTATGAGTTTCTCGCATTTAATCTCTTTAGATCAAAACGAATACAGAAGCACGTGCTGTTCAAATGTAGTAGTAATTGCACCAATAAATATTGGAGTTATTATAAAAACCGTTGGATAAATCTCTCAATAATTCAGGAAAACAGGTTTTCACAGAAGCGCGGGAGCATTTTATCTGACTAAAATCTGAAAACACCGCACCTTCTCATTTATTTACAAAAATGAATCATTTGCTATTCTGTTTCGTTGCCTGTAATCTGCGCTTTCACATTTTGTTTCATGTTTCTCATATTTTTTTTCTTTCCTTTCCTTGCCTTTACATTTTAAATGTAAAACAATCGAAAAACTCTTCTGTATCCTAACTTGTCATTAACTTAACTTTAATCTAAATCCATAGTGAACAACTAAACCAGCTGGAATTGGTCTAACAAGGAGAGGGTACCTACTTGTCATCAACGATTTCATCCAAATTCACCTCAAAAGTAGGGTGTGACTTGAAATGGAAGTGTCGCAAGTAGGAACGCCAGGTGGCCAAGCGAAACCGAAATAATGCATAATGTAGGTGAACCCGGCGTTAAAATTAACACTTTTCGGAAATTTTGATAATTATCATCTGGCGGGTTTACTCGCAACATTTAAGTCACTTTCTTTCGTTACAATTATTCATAATCTGTTATCTTTCTGTACAGAAAACCAGAAGTCATTATCCGAATTAGTTTAGGAGTATTTTCCAAAATAAGATTACGAGCCTTGCTATATTACTATATTACTTATATTAATAAGCACCAAATACTGTAAAGCTACCACCTTTATCTCGGCCAACAGATTTCCAAAATTCTTTTTGCTCAGTTCTTTGTGAACTTTTTATGATATTTTGAAACTATTACGAGGTTCGTACGGCAACGGGTTACAGAGTGGTAACCCGTGGTGAGTTTTATATCTACATAAATAAAAATAAAATTCTGTTCGCTGGTAATCGCATCACTGGAGAACGGCTGGACCGATTAAGTTAATTTGTTTGTTGAAATGTTCATAATAGCCCAAATGACGTTCTTATGGAAAGAAAAATTGCAATCGGCAATACCTTCTGGGTGTTGCCATACAAAATTTTCGTTTCTATTTAAGTAAAAGTGATTAGTGTTCATTTTTAATCGCATCACTTGAGAACGGCAAGACCTATTGGGATAATTATTTTTTAAATATTCGTAATAGTCAGAACAAAATTGTTTGTAAAAGAAAATTGGAATCGGCAACCCCTTCTTGGTCCTGCCATACAAAACTTTGGCTTTCGTCGACGCGTAAACGGCGTTTTTAAAAAATGTAAATTTAAGTGCAAAAATGGGACCCGGGCAACTTCTTCGAAGGGTTGCCATACAAAAATTTCGTTATTAACTATGTATTTGGGCACTGCCTGAGAACGCGCCGACTTACAGGGCTAAAATTTTGTACATGGTGTTTTCATAGCAACGATCAACAAAATTTCAAAAGTGGACTAAATCGGGTTACCCGTTCTTTGTGTTGCATACTAAACCTTAGTGTTTCACTATATACTTGCAATCTCAGACGGCGTCGACGTGGAGAACTCATATTTTGTACTCGGCGTTTGCATAAAAATTGCAAATACAGGTCCAAAGGTGGAGCAAATTGGATAACCATTTCTTGGTGTCACTTAAGTTTTTCACTATATATTTCTACACTGCCTTACGCCTCGACTTAGAAAGCTGGAATTTTGTGCACTGCCTATCATAAAAAAAAAGGTAGATTTATTGTTACTATAAAAACACCATGTACAAAATTTCAGCACTCTACGTGGAGCCGTTCTCATGCATTGTCAAATGTGTAGTGAAAAACGAAATGTTTGTATGGCAACTCTACAAAGGACTTGCTCGATACGGCCCATTTTCGAACTTAAATTTACTCTTTTTTAAAAAGCCCGTGTCCAATAGTTTAGCCCTCTAAATGAACGCGCTCTCGAGCCATCGTGCGAACGGACAGGCAGACGCAAGGGTAGACGGACGGTCAGATGGACGGACGGAAATCAAAAATCAAAATAACTTTTAATATTATGTGCGGGTTTCCAATCCATTTTGCTCTACCATCATTATTTCTAGGTGTTACAAACGGAATGACAAAGTAAATGTACCCTATGATTTCATCATTTTGTGTATTAACAGTAATTATGATTACCTCGAATGTGAATTTGTTTAAAAATTGCAACGACATGCAAAGTTTAATTGAAAGATAAAGAAATTCCAACTATGTTGAAAAGCATTGAAAATACTTAGCAGTTTTTAACTTACTAATTTTAGGGTGCTTTGATGTTTTTGAAGTAGAGTACCACTAGAGACGGATCCCAATTTTTATGCGCTAACCTGACCAGTGCAGGTCAGTAAAGCAACCCAGCACACCGCAATCTCTTTTAATCACGTTTTAATCCTAGAAATAATCATAACTTTTTGATTTTCATATAATTGATCTTCATTGTAATTCTCAGTCACTATACCTTAGCAATCATTAAAGTAATGATTTTTCTAGCCAACGGCAGCAATCACTCTAGACTTCCTTCAGAAAAGAAATGTATGTAATGCATGCGGTTGTATTACAACGGATGTCATTTATGTACTTCAATAGCGAAGCGTAGTTGGCTAAAAGGATACTTACTTACTTACTTTGATATATTTTTCAATGAACACGAAAAGTGTATTCCACCACCACTCCACTGTGGGTAAGATTTCATAGAAGCTTCCTAAGCAAAAGAATAACTAGAAGCCATCATCTCGACAACAACGGATTTTTATATTCTATACTCAGTTTCTTGCTGCAATGTAGTTTTATATGCCTTTTGTTTTGGATATTCTATGGCTACCGCCTGCAGACAAATGTTTTGTATTAGTTCTACACAACCCGGTGATTCCTTGGTTGCATTTCCTGTAACCTGTTGTCTATGTACAGTACTCATGCATTCATATATATACACATGCACGCATAAATATATATCCATTCCGTTACCAAAGCATTCGACTCGTATATGTAAAACAAACGATATAATTCTTGGAATTACTTATGGGAGGTAAAACGTTGAAGATAACTAAACCATTCGATAATAAAAAATACTACTTGTTTTTTTTTCCACAACGTACATGTATATTTTAAATTTACATATAATGTAACAGCCAACGCGTTTCGTCTTATCAGGACATCATCAGGGCTTTTGTTGTACTGAGTGAATGATTGATTTAGCTGTTAAATAAACTCTCATGGGTAGCTAACGCATGCGTAATGTACTAAAATTCACATTCAAAAGTGGGCTGTTGTTTTTAAAATCTAGCTGATCATTTACTATAAAGCAGCCATCATCTTTAGCTTTTTTAATCTCAAAAGTTTCATATCTATCTAGTAATTTTTTATCAGATAAATTGTGTAATAATTTAATGTCGTCTGCATTAGGCTTATGTCCGGTTAAGCTAAGGTGTTTAACGAAACCGGAATTAGGGTTTGCAGCCTTTGAGCTATTTATATGCTCCTTGAATCTTGTTTTAATTGATCTTTTAGTTTGTCCAATGTAAATAGCATCACAATCCGCACAATTCAGCTTATAGACCCCGCATTGGTCAATTTCATTGATTTTAGGTTTAAATTTGTTGTTGACTAGAATATTTTTTAGAGTTCTGTTGTTAAAGAAGGCTGGCTTTATGTTTTTTTCCCTAAATAATTTATTTAAACGTCTGGATATCTCGCCAAAGTAGGGGATCCTTCTCCATTTTATTGGGTCATTATCCAAACATTGTTGTTTGAAAGGAAAGTCATTGAAATAGCTTTTTTGTAGTGCTTTTGCGTCAGTAATTTGTAGATAGTTCTATTACTATACCCATTGTTTCTAGCGATCAGTTTTATTGTCGTGAGTTCTTTTTTGAAATTTTCTTGATTTAATGGTATATCTAACAATCTATCAAGCATGGAGTGAAAAGAGGACATCTTAATATTCCACGGGTGTAAAGAAGATCTAGGTATTATTGCGTCTGAATAAGTATCTTTTCTATATATATTAAAATCTAGTTTGTTATCCGCTAAAGATATG